>PVLD010005947.1:0-30432 GCA_004027595.1 Dinomys branickii | reverse complement strand
AGCAGAAAGTTCATGAACAAAAATGAAACTGCAAGGGAAACACTTCAAAGAATAAATAATTGGGACCTCATTCTTCTGAAAAGTTTTTGTACATCTAAAGAAATCACTAGCAAAGTAAAAAGAAAACCCACAAATTGGGAAAACATCCTAGCTGGCTGTCCCTCAGACAAAGGACTGCTATCTAGAACATACAAAGAATTAAAAAACATTTACCTGTCCAAATTCAAAGACCCAATACTGAAATGGGCAGTTGAGATGAATACACACTTCTCAGATAAAGAAATACAAATGGCAAATATATGAGAAAATGTTCCACATCCTTAGTCATTCAAGAAATGCAAATAAAAACAACATCGAGATTTCATCTCACCCCAGTAAGACTGGTCAGTATGAAAAAGTCATCCAATAACAAATGCTGGTGAGGCTGTGGAGAAATAGGAACTCTTACTACACTGCTGGTGGGGATGCAGACTGGTGCAACCACTGTGGAGAGCCGTTTGGAGATTTCTCAGCAAACTAGGTCTAGAGGCTCCATTCAAACCAGCTATTCATCTTCTGGGTATTTTCCCAGAAGATCTGAAAACATCATATCACTCTGATATATGTGCACCCATGTTTATAGCAGCGCAATTTGTAATAGCTAAAATGTGGCAGCAACCCAAGTGTCTATCCACAGAAGACTGGATTAAAAAACTGTGGCATTTTTATATAATGGAATATTATTCAGCTATAAAGGAAGGCAGTTCTGGGGACTTTGTAGGCAAGTGGTCAAAACTGGAGTCCATACTCATAAGTGAAATAAATCAACGATACATGAGCAGGCAACATATTGTATCACTGGTGTAACAACCTGAGGGTGGGAATATAAACTAAGAGACATGAAGGAAATCTGTTCAAAAGCAAGGAACAGATGGGACGAGGGAAAGGAGAAAAGAAAGAGGCAAAAATGTATGTATGTATGTATGTATGTAGATACATATGTGCAGGATGGCTAACATGGTTCTACTACTGTATTATATCACTTAATGCTAAGGAATATTTGATGATAGGTTATTCGATCAATCTTGTATGTCTGTATGTGTTATCCTGAGCACACACTTTGAAGATATCAATATGCAAAGCAGCAACTACTGTTGCTTTTCTGATGCTTTGTCTATAATTCAATTGTGATCTTACTGTTATTGTACTGCTTTGTGCCTCTTTGTTAATGCTTTCCAGTTTCTTTCTTTTTTTTTTCTGTTGTTGAGATGATTGTTTGACCGATTTCGCATGTCTGTATCTGTGTTCATGAGTATACACTTCGAAGATATCAATAGGTAAAGCAACAACCATTGTTGAGTCCATGTCACATTGTCTGTAAATCAGTTTTGATTGTACTATTTCTTATGCTACTTTGTGTCTGTTAATATGTTTTTGTGCTTTTACTTTTAAAATAAAAATAAAGGTAGAGCAAGCAATTAAACAGATAGCAAAAGTAGAAAACCAACAGCAAGTAAATAGTATGACAAGGATAAGCCAACATATATAAGTTATAACCATTAATGTAAACGGCCTCAATTCACCAGTAAAAACAAACAGACTGGCAGAGTGGATTAAGAAACAAAATCTCACAACATGCTGTATACACGAAACACACTTTACTCAAAAGGAAATCCATAGCCTGAAAGTCAAAAGATGGAAAACAATTCTTCATGCAACAGATTCCTAGAAAAAAGCAGATGTAGCTATTATATTTACAGGCAATGTAAATTTTAAACTGAAAACAATCAAAAGAGATAAAGAAGGTCACTTCATACTAGTTAAGGGAAAACTGCAAGAGGAAGAGATAACAATCTTAAACATGTGTGATCCCAGACCTGAAGAACATTTCTTGTCCTTTGTATTTAGAGCTAAGAATGGCTTCTGGCAATCACCTGAATGAACTCTGGGTGGTCCCAGCTCCTATCTCTCAGCATATTTTCCCCAGCTTTCTTCCCAACTGGCAGCGTGTTACCGTGGCTGGATGGCTCTTCCCTTATTCCACTCCCTGCTTTGGCAGTTAAGCAACCCAGGCCTGTTCCTGTGCTAGGATTTAACCTGTTCCTTTTGGAGTAAAATGGCAGCCCCATCCCTCCTATGTCTGTTCCACTTCTGTGTATTCCAAAGTACAGGTTCACTTCACTCACCAACTGCTTATTTTGTTGGGCTTCTTGGGATACATTGTCCCACTGCCCAAGGCACAGGCAGAATATGGCTTGCTGGGGCTGCAACCTAGGGCCCCTGGCACTCTCCTGTAGCACTTTGTCTTCTCCCAGGCCAGGCTGGCCACAAGAATCCCAGAAAAATTTGTGTATTGTATTTTTTAACTTCTTCACTTATTTTACTAGTACTCACTTAACACTGTTTATAGAACAGTAAAACAAAGACAATAATTGCCTGTTTTAGTCAGATTTCTGTTACTATGACAAAATGTCCGAGATGGGATGATGTAAGGAGTTCTGGGCTGCAGGGGGTGATGGTGTCAAAAACTGTGATCTGGAGAGCACAAATGAAGTAGTAAAAGAAGCAGTAGCTAGATAATGACTTATTATGCCATGTTGTGGAGCTTTAGATTCTTTAGAGTCTCATGGCCAATGTTTTTTAACATGTTCCCATTGGCCTGAAATACCAGTGGTACATCTATGACTGTTCTATCAGGCAGGTTTTTATTAATTTTGTGAGTAAAAAATTGATAAAAATACTGATTACATACGTTTGTACCACTAGTTAGATCCATGCAAGCCACCTGATGGGACAGCCATGCATATACCATGAGTAGTTAAAGCCACCCACCAGCAAGACAAGAATTGGGGCCACATCATGAATGTGTTGAAAGGTCCATGGAATACTAGGACAAACTGCAAACTACAGGTGTGTGGAAAGGTTTGCACTGTCAGCACAAGGCTTAGAATGGAATTTGAATGCTTTCTTTCAATTTTTCTGTCTTCAACATTCTCCGTGGCTTTGTCCCTTGTCTTTCATCTTCCTGCTCTCTCATCCTGTATATCCCCTGACCACTGATTCTTTTACTGACATTTGGGCCATCTGTGTGTTATTGTCTACTCATATCCTACAGGTATCTGTCATCTAGGTTTTTAAAAACAAATCTTATTCTATAAACCTTTGATACATTTAGGGAAAAAGAGATGTTTAGAAAGTTCTAGAAATTTATGATTTATTTTTGTGTGTTAGCCCCACTAATAAGATATGCATTACACATGAAAAATAGTAACTTTAACATAATATTTGCAAAGCTAACCTAGCCCTGGAACTTCCTCTTTTCTTAGATGAAGATCCAGTGTCAGTGAAAAGCCTAATCAATGTGCATAGATGTTATGGTTGATACATTGTGTCAACTTGGAGAATCGAGAGATTTGGCTGAGTGACTCAGCAGGAAGCCAGGGTGCTTACTTTGTACACATCCTGAGCCTGTGGAAGAGGAGGGCATGGAGACTATGTGAGAGCTACACGCCCCCTGGGTGGGGGTAGGCTGTTTACCATGTAAGGTAAGGAAAGAGGCTGCTTACAGCCATTCCTCCCTTTTGCTGTGGTTGTTTTTGCTGTGCTCTGCTGCCATGAACATTTGCCCTCTGCCATGTGCCACTCTGCCTCTGAACCAGCCAAGTATGGACTGAAACCTCCACAAACTGTAAGCTAAATAAACCTTTCCTTTCTCCATTTTGGGCGTTGGGTATTTTGTCTCAGCAACGAGGAAAAAGTAACCAAGACAATAGAGTATTCAGGGTCCAAGTGTGATAGGGAACCAATAAATCTCTGAGATCTTTTCAAAAGTCTCTGAAAAGCTCAAAGTACTTTACAAGGATAATGAGGTATTTTCTTTTTCGTTCTTATTCTCTTGAAAGCATACAGTGGTGCTCTCCAGACACTGCATAGTGTACAATATTAAAGTAGGATAAATGCAGAAGTGGTTTGGACACTCAACAAAGCCAAATGGTAAAGATTTGAAAAAGTGTAAAATACTACCATTCTTCTTATATTTTTAAAGCCTGGGTTTTTTTTTTTTAAAAACATACTGTGTTAACACGTCAATATGTTAAAATTTTCTGTGGATTCTTAATATTTCCATTACAACTATGACTGATCTAAATGAAAGTTCTTCGGGGTCCTCAGTAACTTTTAAGAATGTAAAGAGGTGCTAAGACCAAAAAGCCTGAAAATTACTGGTCTAGTAGAACTACTGATGGTAGACAACTATTGGTTTTGCCTCCCCAGAAATGCAGCATGAATTCTTCAACTTTCTTTTTCTTTTAAAGAGAAAAAGTAAAAACCATGATACAGAATTTCAAAACAAGATAATAGGAAATTAATAATAGTTAACATATTACATATTGTTATCTTCAAGTAGTTGTCCAGATTACAAGATATAGGCATGCAAGATTATATCAAACAATATAAGCACAAACCATGTCCTTCAATGAACTAAAGGAAATTAGTAGTATAACTGTATTAGCTATGTTGTGGGTATATATATATTTTCTTCCTTCTTTTTTCCTTTCCTGGAAGGACTCTTTCCTGGGAACAACTCTTTTCCCAGTTGTTCTTTCATTTTGAGCCATCTCTTTCCCTTTCACAACATCTATTGTAGATTTTAGTTCTACAATGTCTACAATATCTTTCAGTTTCTTCTTTGTTTTATTGTTTTAAGAGAATACAAAACAATAGAATGACATAGAATTTCAAAACAATAGGAAATTAGCAATGCTTATAATATTGTATATTGTTATCTTCAAAGTTGTTCATGTTATCAGATACAGGCGTGCAAGATTGATTAAACAATTAGTCATTAACTGTTCCTTTCAATAAACCAATAGACATTAGTAGTACAATTATCTTAGATATCGTGTGTGTGTGTGTGTGTGTGTGTGTGTGTGTACAGACAGATGGATAGATATATCCCTTACTTCTTTTTTTCTTTTCTCCTTTCCAACATTCCAGTTGTTCCTTCCTTTGAACATTTTCTTTCCCTTTTACAATACCTATTGTATCTTTTGGGTTTTGTTTACTCTTTTAGTTTCTTACTTTAGGGAGACAATATGATGTTTACACATGCATGTTTGACTTATTTCACTTATAATATGGGCAAGGAATATCTTTCCACTTTCTGAAGTCCTCTTTAATATCTTTTTTCAGAGTACTGTAATTTTCACTGTGTAGATCCTTTGCTTCCTTTATTAGATTAAGTCCTACGTATTTCATTTTTTTGGATGCTATTGTGAAAGGTGCTGTTTCCCTAAATTCTCTCTCAGAGAGCTGGTTGTTTGTGTACAGTAATATTATTGATCTTCAAGTGTTAACTCTGTATGCAGTTATGCTACTAAATTTGATTATTGAATCTAGAAGTGTTTCAGTGGAATTTTGGGGATCTTCTATGTAGAGTATATTGTCATCTATGAATAATGATAATTTAACTTCTTTCTTTCCTGTCCTTAGTCCTTTTATTTCTATCTTGTCTAATTGCTCTGGCTAATGTTTCCAGAACTGAGTTGATTAGGAGTGGTGATACTGAACATTCTGGTCTTGTTCATGATTTTAGAGTGAAAGCTTTCAGTTTTTGGCAAGTTAGTATGATAGCTATTGGTTTGTCATACATGGCTTTTATCAGATTAAGACAAAGACAATCTATTCTGCTTTTTTAAACTTTAAAGTGAATTTTAAAATACATAACTTAAAAACAAGATAAATTCACCAATCAAAAGAAAGAGATGGGAGAGTGGATCAAGAAACAAAATCCAACAATATGCTGTATACAAGAAACACATTTAACTCAAAAGGAAGTCCATAGACTGAGAGCAGAAGGGTGGAAAACAACACTCACTGATAGCACCATTCCCAGCTTCTCCAAACAGTTCAGGACACACAGAGGAGCCAGGCATGGGGCACACCAACAGCAATCACAGACTGCTTGTGTGTGTGACCTCCAGGAGGTCAGGGCACAAATGAAGTGTAGAGCCAAACCACGGTGCCAGCAGCTTGTGGAGTGCCCACTCCTATACCTCACTCAGTGCTTGGCATGTTCAGGGAGCTATAGTTCTCTTTTTGGTTAGTTCTTTTTTCCAGTTTTGGTATCAAGGTAATACTTCCCTCTAGGAATAAGTTGGGGAGAATTGCTTCCCTTTCTATTTCTTTAAAGAGTTTTAGAAAAATTGGCATTAAAAAGTCTTATCTAAATTTCTTGCAGAATTTAGCTGATGAAGTTGAAAGAAAGAGGTATTTCCCATCTACTTCCTGGGGGCAAAGTGGGTGACCCACTACTCTGCCACCATTACAGTCTGAGTCTCCGCCCTCTGTGTGCCTGGTACAGACAGGAGATCCTCACTCAGAAGTCCTGTGAACTGCTCTCACCAGGGTTCGCTGTGGGCCCTCCCTACATATGCCCAGCGCTGAGTGAGGTATGAGAGGGGAAGCTCCACAAGCTGCTGGCACTGCAGTTCGGGTCTGGGCTTCACTTGTGCCCTGCCCTCCTGCAGGTCGCACATGTAAGCAGTCTGCGATCGCTGTTGGTGCAGCCCACAACTGGCTCCTATGCACAGCCTGAACTGACTGGAGACACAGAATCAGGTAGTCCACAAACTGTTGACCCTGCAGTTTGTGTCTGGGTTTTGCCTGTATCATGAGCTGCCTGGGGTCACAGGACCACTGGTCTTGGATTGCACCAACAGTGTAGCCAGATTCTAGGTCATACATGTACCCTGAAATGTGAGGGGTCAATGAATAAGATCATCTGCCATCATGACATCACACTTTGCATCTGAGAGCTGGGAAAACTAGGTATACTTCACTATCTACTGAAGACCCCAGAATAAGCAGCACATCTCAGTGGACACTGAGGGTCAGGCCTGACCACCAGGAAAACTAGGGCCACTAGTGACCTTTGCTGAATGGGCAGAAAAGAGGGACACTAAGCATTCTGCTCCCAGCATCAAACATGACAAGGTAAAGGGCTAAAACACAGTCTCAGAACTCCACCCCACTGAGAACAAGGCCAGGAGACATCGACATGGAAAAATTTGGTAAAGACACACCTGAAATTGCTGAAATGATTGAATGGAAGTAAAGAAGCAACTCTATCAGGCCATAGAAGATATCAGATCAGACATAATCTCTCAGGCAAAAAAAGAAATGACAATAATAATAAAAGAAATGCTCTGCACATCTAGAGAAGAAACACATAAAAAAATAGATGAACATAGACAATGGATGGAAACATGACATAAGCAATATAGGAATGAATTAGACCACATGAAACAGACTCAAAGGGATTTCCAGGAAGTCAAAAGTTTGACTGAAAACTGGCAAAACTGCTTGAATGAAGCTGAAGATGGAATTTCAGATCTTGAAGACAGCATGGCAGCTAGGAATAATAAAATGAAGGATCCCTTAAAATCAACAAGGATCAAGGAAAAATCAATTCAATACCTGCAAGATGAGGCAGAGAGAAATGATGTCAGACTAGTAGGAGTCAATGAAACAGTAGGAGGCAACACAAATGACATAAAAAGAATATTTGCAGAAATAATAGCAGAATATTTCCCAAGCATGGAAATAGAACCTGAGATACAGTAAATGAGGCATATAGGACTCCTACTAGTCATAACAATCATAAAACTACACCCAGACATGTAATAATGAAGATCCCAGATCTCCAGCAAAGAACAGAATATTAAAAGCTGCTGGAGAAAGAAAATATCACCTATAAAGGAAAGCCCATCAGAATCACGGCAGACTTCCCAAAACAAACCACGCAATTGAGAAGAGCTTGGAGTGAAGTATTACACATCCTAAGACAGAGCAGCTTCCAACCAAGACTGATGTATCCTGCCAAACTATCCTTCAAGTTTAATGGAGAAATAAAATATTTCCATGACAAAGAGCAAACAAATAACTTCATAAGTGCCAAACTATCCTTACAAAAATACTAAAAGACATTCTAGACAGAGAAGAAAATGAACGCAATTTCAAGAACAACAATAGAAAGGAACCCTCAAGAAGAGCAAGCAAATAAACAGGTAGAAAAAGTAAGAAACCAACAGCAAGTAAATAACATGACAATGATAAGCCAACACATATCAGTTATAACCATAAATGTAAATGGTGTCAATTCACCAGTAAAAATAAACAGACTGGCAGAGTGGATTAAGAAACAAAATCTCACAATATGCTGTATACAGGAAACACTTTACTCAAAAGGAAATCCATAGCCTGAAAGTCAAAGGATGGAAAACTATCCTCCATGCAACAGGAACACAGAAAAAAGCAAGAGTAGCTATTATGTTTGCAGATAATGTAAACTTCAAGCTGAGAACAATTGAAAGATAAAATGAAGGTCACTATTTGTTAGGGGAAAACTGCAAGAGTATGAAATAATAATCATAAACATGTATGTACCAAATATCAGAGCACCAAACTACATAAGAAAAATCTTGAGAGATGAAAAAACAAATATTCAATAATACTATTGTAATAAGGGACCTCAACATCCCTTTGACACAAAGAGATAGGTCAACTGGCCAAAATTCATCAAAGAAATAACAGATCTGAACCAATGCTGCAAACAAATGAACTTAGTAGATGTATACAGAGTGTTCCACCCTACAATATCAGAGTACACATTTTTCTCAGCTGCGCATGGGAATTTCTCTAAAATTTATCACATTCTAGCCCATAGAGCATCCTACCTAAATGCAAAAAAATTGAAATTATCCCATGCATGTTATCTGACCACACTGCAATGAAATTGGGAATTAATGATAAAAGAAACTCTGAAAACTCCATAAACAGTTGGAAATTAAACAACAAGCTCCTGAACAACCAATGGGTCATAGAAGAAAGCAAAGAAGATATTAAACAACCCTACAAACAAATGAAAATGTAGATACAACTTACCAGAATCTGTGGGATGCAATGAAAGCAGTCCTCAGGGGGAAATTTATAGTGGTGAACTTACACATAAGGAAAACAGAAAGAGAACAAATAAATAGCCTAATGCTGCACTTCAAACATTTAGAAAAAGAAGGACCAGTCAAGCCCAAAGCCCAAAGAAGAGAGGAGATTATAAACATCAGGGCAGAAATTAATGCAATTGAGACAAAGACTACAAAAAGTAAATGAATCAAAGAGTCAGTTCTTTGAAAGAATAAATGAAATCGACAAACCCCTAGCCAACCTTACAAAAAAAGGAAAAAACTCAAATTCATGCAATAAGGAATGAAAAGGATGGAATTACTACAGATTCTATGCAAATTCAGAAGATCATTAATTTGTACTTCAAAAATCTTCATTCCCATAGGATAGAAAACTCAGAAGAAATGAACAGATTCCTAGATATGTATGACTTACCAAGGTTGAGTCAAGAAGATATAAAAAGCCTGAACAAGCCATTATCAATTAATGAGATTGAAAATATGATTAGAAATTCACCAACAAAGAAAATCCTAAGCCCTGATGGATTCATAGCAGAATTTTACAAGAAATTCAGAGAAGATTTAATACCAACACTCCTCAATGAAATTGAAAAGGAAGCAATTCTCCCTATACTGATACCAAAATCAGAAAAAGACCAAACTACAGACCAATCTCCCTAATGAACATAGATGCAAAGATACTCAATAAAATATTAGCAAATAGAATGCAACAAATTATCTAGAAAATCATACACCACAACCAAGTCTGATTAATTTCAGGAATGCAGGGATGGTTCAGTATTTGTAAATTAATCAATGTTATACACCATATCAATAGAGCCAAAGACAAAAACCATATGATCATCTCAGTGGACGCAGAAAAAGCTTTCAACGAAGTCCAACATGCATTCATGATAAAAACTCTACAGAAAATAGGAATAGATGGTCTTTACCTCAACCTAATAAAAGCTATGTACAACAAACCAACAGCCAACATCACACTAAAGGGACAAAAACTGAAAACTTTTACTTTAAAATCAGGAACAAGACAAAGATGTCCATTGTCAGTACCCCTGTTCAACATAGTTTTGGAAGCATTAGCCAGAGCAATTAGACAAGAGGGAGAAACAAAAGGAATAAGGATAGGAAAGGAAGAAGTAAAACTATCTCTATTTGCAGGTGACATGATACTTTACGTGGAAGACCCCAAAAACTCCACAAGAAGACTCCTTAATTAATCAACAAATTCAGCAGTGTAGCTATATACAAAGTCAACACCCAAAAATCAATAGCATTCCTATACAGAAACAACAAATAGACTGAGAGAGAAATTAAGGAATCCATACCTTTCACAATAGCATCCAAGAAATTGAAATATTTAGGAATCAATCTAACAAAAGAAGTAAATGATATATTCAATGAAAGCTACAGTACTCTGAAAAAAGTGATTGAAGAGAATTTCAATAAATGGAAAAATATTCCTTGCTCATGGGTAGGAAGAACCAACATTGTGAAAATGGCCATACTACCAAAATTGTTGTACAGATTCAATGCAATTCTCATTAAACTACTGCTATAATACCTCACAGATCTAGAGAAAGTACTCCTTAAATTGATCTGGAACCACAAGAGACCCAGAATAGAAAAAAACAATTCTGAGCAACAGAGACAAGTCAGGTGGAAGTACAATCCCTGACCTGAAATTATACTACAAAGCTACTGTAAGAAAATCAACATGGTACTGGCTTAAAAACAGACCAGAAAGTCAATGAAACAGACTTGTAGACAGACATGGACAAAACCACAAATACACTCAGCCACTAATCTTTGATGAAGAGGCCAAATAAACTCAGTGGAAGAATGATAGCCTCTTTAATAAATGGTGCTGGAAAAATTGGTTTGCCACCTGCTAAAAGCTGAAAATAGATCCAAGTCTATCATTATGCACCAAAATCAAGTCAAAATGGATCACAGACCTCAATATTAAAACAGAAACACTAAATCTATTGGACGAGAAAGTAGTTAAAAATCTTGAAGACATAGGGGTAGGCAGAGAGTTCATTAACAAAAACCAAACTGCCCATGAAATACTTCAAGGAATTAACAACTGGGATCTTGTCCTACTGAAAAGTTACTCCATATCTAAAGTAATCACCAGCAGAATAAAAGAAAACCCATAAACTGAGAAAAAAATTGTAGCTGATTATATCTTGGACAAAGGTCTTCTATCTAGAACACACAAAGAATTAAAAAGCATCAGCCCCTCCAAATTCAAAGCCCTGATCCAAAAAGGGGCAGCTGAGATGAATACACACTTCATAAATATAGAAATACAAATGGCAAATAAATACATGAAAAAATGTTCAACATCATTAGTCATTCGAGAAATGAAAATTAAAATATCAAATTATCAATAAATAATACACCATGACCAAGTGGGATTCATCCCAGTAATGCGGGGATTGTTCAATATATGCAAAGTCAATGTAATACACCATATTAACAGAGCCAAAAAGAATCCTATGATAATCTTAATAGATGCAGAAAAAGCTTTTGAAAAAGTCAAAAACTTATTCATGATAAAAACCCTACAAAAAATTGGCATAGATGGACTTTCCCTTAATCTGATCAAAGCATCTATGACAAACCTACAGCCCACATCATACTAAATGGACAAAACCGACTGTCACCACTCCACTGTGACCAATCCTATTCAGCATAGTTCTCAAAACACTAACCAGAACAATTAGACAAGTGAGAGGAATAAAAATAATAGGGATAGGAAAGGAAGAAGTGAAATTACCTTTATTCACAGATGACATGATACTCTATATGGAAGACCCCAAATTGTCCACCAAAAGACACCTACAATTAATCAATAAGTTCAGTAGCATAGCTGGATACAAATCAACACTCAAAAATCAATAGCATTCCTATATACAAAGAACAAACATACTGAGAGAGAAATAAAGGAAACCATACCTTTCACAGTAGTCTACAAAAAATTGAGATACTTAGGAGTCAATCTAACGAAAGAAGTAAAAGATCTATACAGTTAAATAAAAGATCTATACAGTGAAAAAAGAGATCTAAGATTTCAAAAATTGGAAAGATATTCCTTGCTCATGAATAGGAAGAACCAACATTGTGAAAATGCCCATACACCCAATATTGTTATACAGATTCAAAGCAATTCCTGTGAACATACCATTCTTATGCCTCACAGACCTAAAGAAAATATTCCTAAAATGCATGTGTAATGAGAAGAGACCCAGAATAGTGAAAGCAGTCCTGGGAAACAAAGGCAAGGCAGGAGGTATCATAACTCCCTATTTGAAATTATACTACAGTGCTAGTGTGATTAAATCAGCATTGTATTGGCAAAAGTAAATCAGACCTGAAGATCAATGTACCAGACTAGAAATGCAGACACAAGCACAAGGACATTCAGCCACCTTATCTTTGACAAAGGGGCCAAACATGTTCATTGGAAGAAACAAAGCCTCTTGAATATATGGTGCTGGAAAAACTGCTTTCTACATGCTGAAGAATAAAACTAGACTCTGCCTATCAACGTGCACCAAAATAAACTCAAAATGGCTTAAACTTTAAACATTAAAACAAACACTAGATCTATGGTTGAGAAAGTAGGTGGAAGTCTTAAAGACATAAGGGTACATAGACAACTCATGAACAAAAAGCAAACTACACAGGAAATACTTCAAAGAATCAACATGATTGAACTCCTACCATCTTGTATGGTGAAGCTCTGCATCATTTCCAATTTTTTTTTTTTTTTACTATTTGTTATTGTCTTTGATCAGTCTTACATTCTTTTATCTGGTGTACTGAGCAACTTTGTTGAAGATAACATTATGTAATGTAGAAACTATTTTTAATTCCTATCATTTTTTTGCTGTCATGTATCATTTTTATTATTTTGTGTCGTGATTTTGTCTTCATTGTTTTGTTATTTTTTTATCTTTAAAATAAAAAACCAAGATGTTAGTCAATTAATAATGGTTGTTATATTGCATATTGTTACCTTCAAAGTAGTTGCTCAGATTACCAGATATAGGCATTTAAGTTTGATGAAATAATATAAACACTAGCTGTTCCTTTCAATGAGCTAATAGGAATTACTATAACAATTATCTTAGCTATTATATATATATATATATATATATATATATATATATATATGTTATGTGTGTGTGTGTGTGTATTTCCTTCTTTTCTCTTTTTCCCCATCCCATTTGTACTTTCCTTTTGAACAGTTTCTTTCCCTTTTACAATATCTATTTTACCCTTTAGAACTTGTTGATTCTTTCAGTTTCTTACACTATGGATAGAATATAAAGTTTACATATGTGAGTCAGATTTATTTCACTATTCTGATTTTCTCTAGGATTTTTACCATGAATGAGTATTGGACTTTATCAAAAGCTTTTTCTGCTATTGAAATGATCATGTGATTTTTGTCTTTGGCTCTTTCGATATGGTGTATTACATTTATTGATTTGCATATATTGAACCATCCATGCATTCCTGAGATGAATCCTACTTGGCCATGAAGAATAATCTTCTTGATCATTTGCTGTATTCTCTTTGCTAGTATTTTACTGAGTATTTTTGCATTCATGTTCACTAGGGACATTGGCCTATAGTTCTCTTTTTTGGTTGGGTCTTTCTCTGGTTTTGGTATCAGTGTAATACTTGCTTCCAGGAATCAGGTAGAGAGAATTGCTTCCATTTCAATTTTATTAAAGAGTTTGTGGAGTAGTGACATTGAATCTCTGAATTTCCTATAGGATTCAGCTATGAATTGATCACAACCCTGGCTTTTCTTTGCTGGTAGGTTTTTAATTATGTTTTCAATTGCATTAACTGATACTGGCTTATTCAGAATTTATATACCTTCTTAATTCAGCTTTGGTAATACATATGTTTCTATAATCAATCTATTTCTTCTGTGTTTCCCATTCTATGAGAGTAAAGATTTTCAAAGGAGGTAATGATTACCTTCTGAATTTCCACTGGATCTCTAGTGATTTCTCCCTTTTCATTGCTTATTGCATGGATTTTAGTTTTTTCATTCTTTTTTTGATAAAATTAGCTAGGGGGTTATTAATTTTATTTGTGCTTTTAAAGAACCAACTCTTAATTCATGAATTCTTTTGTTTTCTTAGTCTCCATTGTGTTAATTTCTGCCCTGCTCTTTATAATTCCCTGCACTGTATGGGCTCGGGCTAGACTTGCTTTATCTTTTCTAGAAGGTTGAGTTACAATATCAGGTTGTTTATTTGTGCTTGTTCTGTTTCCCTCATGTGAGAATTCACAGCTATAAATTTTTCTTTTAGGGCTGCTTTTGTTGCATCCCACATTTCTGGTAAATTCTATTTGCATTTTTGATTATAGATATTGTTCAATTTCTTCTTTAATTTCATCTGTGACTCAGTTGTTTAGAAGACTTAATTTTCATGTTTTTATGGAGCTTCTGCAGTTTCTTTTTTCATTAATGTCCAATTTCATTGTCCTATGGTTAGATAATATGCATGGGATAATTTCAGTTCCTTTGCATTTATATAATCATGTTCTGTGGAGTAGCACATGGTCTATTTTGCAGAATATCACATGCGCAGCTGAGAAGAATGTGTATTCTGGTGTTGTTAGGTGGTACACTCTGTAACATCTACTAAGTCCACTTGTTCACACATTTCGTTTAGTTCTGGGTTTTTTGTTTGTTTTTTTTTTTTTGCTGATTTTTTTGTCTATTTTGCCTATCTCTTTGTGCCAGTGCAGTATTAAGATTCCCAATATAACTGTGTTATTGCTTTTTGAATTTTCATGTCTATTACTAATTGTCTTTTATAGTTGGGTGCTCTATAGTTTGTGCATATATAGTTATGATTGTTACCTCTTCCTCTTACAGTTGTCCTCTAACAAGAATGTAGTGACTTTCTTTATCTCTTTTTTTTATTTTTCAAAAAATAAAAGCAAAAAAACATATTAACAAACAGACACAAATTAGCATAAAAAAACTACAATCAAAACTGATCTATAGACAATGTGACATGGACTCAACAGTGGTTGTTGCTTTATCTATTGATATCTTCAAAGTGTATATATATGAACTCAGATACAGACATGCAAAATTGGGCAGACAATTAATCCTCTCAACAACAGAAAAACACACACAAAAAAATCCAAAGACAAACAAACAAAAAAAACACCAATAGTTGCTGCTTTGCATATTGATATCTTCGAAGTGTGTGTTCAGGATCACACATAGAGAAATACAAGATTGATCAAATAACCCATCATCAATTATTCCTTAGCATTAAGTGATATAATAAAATAGTAGAACCATGTCAGCCCTTCTGCATATATGTATATTCAGATATACATACATACATTTTTGTCTCTTTCTTTTCTCCTTTCCCTCGTCCCATCTGTTCTTTGTTTTTGAACAGATTTCCTTCATGTCTCTTACTTTATATTCCCACCCTCGGGTTCTTACACCAGTGATACAATACGTTGCCTGCACATGTAACGCTGATTTATTTCACTTATGAGTATGGACTCCAGTTTTGACCACTTGCCTACAAATTTCCCAAAACTGTCTTTCTTTATAGCTGAATAATATTCCATTATATAAAATGCCACAATTTTTTAATCCAGTCTTCTGTGGATGGACATTTGGGTTGCTGCCACATTTTAGCTATTACAAATTGCGCTGCTATAAACATGGGTGCACATATATCAGAGTGATAAGATGTTTTCAGATCTTCTGGGAAAATACCCAGAAGGGGAATAGCTGGTTTGAATGGAGCCTCTAGACCTAGTTTGCTGAGAAATCTCCAAACGGCTCTCCACAGTGGTTGCACCAGTCTGCATTCCCACCAGCAGTGTAATAAGAGTTCCTATTTCTCCACAGCCTCACCAGCATTTGTTATTGGATGACTTTTTCATACTGACCAGTCTTACTGGGGTGAGATGAAATCTCGATGTTGTTTTTATTTGCATTTCTTGAATGACTAAGGATGTGGAACATTTTCTTATATATTTATTTGCCATTTGTATTTCTTTATCTGAGAAGTGTGTATTCATCTCAGATGCCCATTTCTGGATTGAGTCTTTGAATTTGGACAGGTATATGTTTTTTAATTCTTTGCATGCTCTAGATAGAAGACCTTTGTCTGAGGGACAGCCAGCTAGGATTTTTTCCCAATTTGTGGGTTTTCTTTTTACTTTGCTGGTGATTTCTTTAGATGTACAAAAACTTTTCAGTAGAATGAGGTCCCAATTATTGATTCTTTGAAGTGTTTCCCTTGCAGTTTCATTTTTGTTCATGAACTCTCTGCCTACTCCTTTGTCTTCAAGATTTTACCTACTTTCTCTTCCAAAAGATTTAGAGTTTCTGTTTTAATATTGAGATCTGTGATCCATTTTGACCTGAGTTTGGTGCATGGTGATAGACTGGGGTCTATTTTCAGTTTTTGGCAAGAGGCAAGCCAGTTTTTCCAGCACCATTTATTAAACAGGCCTTCTTTTTTCCAGTGGGTTTGGTTGACCCTTTGTCAAATATTAGGTAGCTGAGTGGGTTTTTTGTTATGGTTGCATCTTCCAGTCTGTTCCATTGATCCTCAGGTCTTTTTTTTAGCCAGTACCAGGTTGATTTTATTACAGTAGCTTTGTAGTATAATTTCAGGTCAGGGATTGTGATTCCACCTGACTTGTCCTTCTTGCCAAGGATTGCTTTTCTTATTCTGGGTCTCTTCTGGTTCCAGATGAATTTGGGGCATGTTTTCTCTAGATCTGTGAGGTATGCTAGCGATAGTTTAATGGGAATTGCATTGAATCTGTGCAACAATAGCACTTATGCCACTGAGCTATACCCCCAGCCCCTCATTGAAGAGTTTGAGGAGTGTTGGCATTAGATCTTCTCTAATGTTTTATAGAATTCTGCTGTGAATCCATCAGTGCCTGGGCTTTTCTTTGTTGGTAAGTTTTTAATGACGTTTTCAATCTCATTAATTGGTATTGGGTTGTTCAGGATTTTTATCTCTTCCTGATTTAATTTTGGCAATTTGTACCTTTCTAGGAATGTGTCCATTTCTTCTGTATTTTCTATCCTATGGGAATACAGACTTTCAAAGTAGGTATTAATGATCTTTTGGATTTCTGTGGGATCTGTAGTGACTTCGTCCTTTTCATCCCTTATTACATGAATTTGAGATGTTTCCCTTCTTTTTTTAATAAGGTTGGCTGGGGGTTTATCAATTTTATTTATTCTTTCGAAGAACCAACTCTTTGATTCACTAATTTTTTTGTAGAGTTTTCTTCATCTCAATTGCATTAATTTGTGCCCTGAGTTTTATAATCTCCTCCCTGCTTTGGGCTCTTGGTTTGGCTTGTTGCTCTTTTTCTAATAGTTTGAGGTATATCATTAGGTTATTTATTTGCTCTCTTTCTATTTTCTTTGTATATGATTTCATTGCTATAAAATTCCCTCTGAGGACTGCTTTCCTTGCATCCCACAGATTCCGATAGGTTGTACTTGCATTTTCATTTATTTGTAGGTAATTTTTAATTTCTTCTTTAACTTCTTGTGTGACCCATTGGTTATTCAGGAGGTTGTTGTCTAATTTCCACGTGTTTATGTGTTTTTTGGAATTCTCTTTGTCATTAATTTCCAATTTCATTGTACTGTGGTCCGATAATATGCATGGGATAATTTGAATTCTTTTGCATTTAGGTAGATATGCTCTATGGGCTAGAATGTGGTCTATTTTGGAGAAAGAGCCATGTGCAGCTGAGAAAAATGTGTATTCTGATGTTGTGGGGTGGAACACTCTGTATGCATCTACTAAGTCCATTTGTTCACACTTTTGGCTCAGGTCTGTTATTTCTTTGCTGAGTTTCTTTCAGGTTGACCTGTCTCTTTGCGTCAGAGGGGTGTTTAGGTCCCCTATTACAATAGTGTTATTAGTTATTTGATTTTTTACGTCTGTTAAGATTTGACTTGTAAAGTTAGGTGCTCCATGGTTTGATGCATAAATGTTTAGGATTGTCACCTCTTGGTCCTGCAGCTTTCCCCTAACTAGTACGTAATGGCCTTCTTTATCTCTTTTGATTGTTTTTGGTTTGAAGTTTACATTGTTTGCAAACATAATAGCTACCCCTGCTTTGTTCTGGGGACCTGTTGCATGGAAAATTGTTTTCCAAATTTTAACTTTCAATCTGTGGATTTTCTTTTGAGTAAAATGTGTTTCCTGTCTACAGCATATTGTTGGATTGTATTCCTTAATCCACTCTTCCAATCTTTTCCTTTTGACTTTTGAGTTGAGGCCATTTACATTAATGGTTATATGTTGGCTTATTCTAGTCATGTTATTTACTTGATGTTTTTCTTCTTTTGCTGACTGTTTACTTGCTTGTTCTGTTTAGGGAGTTATTTCTATCATTGTTCTTGGAATTGTGGTCTCTTTTTTCTCTGTCTAGAATATCTCTTAGTGGTGTTTGCAATGCTGGTTTGGCACTCATGAAGTTCTTCAGTTGTTCTTTGTCGGGGAAATATTTTATTTCTCCATTGAATTTGAGGGATAGTTTTGCTGGGTACATCAGTCTGGGTTGGAAGTTGTTTTGTCTCTGAATCTATAATATCTCGCTTCAAGCTGTTCTTGTTTTCATGGTTTCCATTGAGAAGTCTGCTGTGATTCTGATGGGCTTTCCTTTATAAGTGATCTGTTTCATTTCTCCAGCAGCTTTTAATATTGTGTTCTTTTGCTGGATATCTGGGATCTTGACTATTATATGCCTATGTGTTTTTCTTTGGGTTATGGATCTTTGGGGTTCTATATGCCTCGATTAACTGAACTTCAGTATCTTTTACCTTGTTTGGGATATTTTCTGCTATTATTTCAGCAAATATTCTTTTTATATCGTTTGTGTGGTCTCCTGCTGTTTCACACACTCCTATAACTCGAATATTGTTATGTTTTGCCTGATCTTGGAGCTGTTGGATTGACTTTTCTTGTGTCTTTGATGATATTATGAGATTCTTCCTTTCATGCTCATAAGCTGCCATGCTGTCTTCAAGTTCTGAAATTCTATCTTCGGTTTCATTTAAGTGGTTTTGCAAGCTTTCAGTGTAAGTTTTCAAGTCATGGCATTCTCTTTGGACCTGTTTCATTCTTGGTAATTCATTCCTTAATTGCTCTTGTAACGTTTCCATTTGTTTCCTATTTTCTTCTAGTCTTTTATCTACTTCTCTATGTGTACAGAACATTTCTTCCATCATTGTTTTCAGCTCGTTTTTTGTCTGAGAGATCATTGCACGTATGTGGCTTATTTCTGCTTTAAGCTCTTTTATGGCCTGTTGGAGTTGTTTCATTTCAGATGCAATCGTTTCATAACTTGCAGGTATGTGGCTTCCTGGTTCCCCTGTATCCTCGCTTTCAAAACTTGCTCTGGGTGGGGTTGAGTTTTGAGACTGCGTTTTGTTCCTCTGTTTTCCCATTTTTGGGTATCAGATTCAAAATGTGGAGCTATAAATTCCCCAGGCAGTTCAGCAGGCAAAGGTCTGCTGCAGAGGCTGCTCCAATGATTCCTTCTCTTTGGGAGAATGTTCCTTAAGGTGTCTGCTGAGATTTCCGCTTCTACTCTCTACCCCGAGACCTGGCTGGGGCGCATAAACAGTTCGCCGCCCCAGGGACCTTTCAGGCCGGGGGCCACTCAGGTGTTCCTCCCTGGGTGGAGCTCCTCCCCGCCTCACAAATCCGGTCGGGGCGCCCAGCCAGCTCTTCCGACCTGGGGATCCTGCAGTCAGTAAAGCTGCTCGGATGTCCCTCGCTGGGCGGAGCTTTTTCCCAACTCAGAAAAAATCGGTCAGGGTGCCCAATCAACTCACCCTGGGATCGTGCAGACAGGAATGCCGCTCAGATGTATCTCCCTGGATCGAGCTTCTTCCCGACTCAAAAATCCTGCTGCGGTGTTCACTCGGCTCACCCGTTCCGAGATCCGTGCCGGCAGGAGATCCTGGCGCTCCCTGGCGCTTTTCCGCCTCCTCGGCTGTCTCGCAGGAGCCACCGACTGCAGCTGCCACAGTTCCCTTGGCGCCAGCTGCAGAGGTGGGGCTCTGAGCGGGATCCCGGACTGCTGCCCAGATTGGTGCAGTCTGCCCGAGGAGCGCGTTCTCTGAGTTTACTCTGCTCCGCCGCCTCCAACAAATCCTGGCTACAGCCGCCTGCGAGCCCATCGGGTTCAGGAGCTGGGAGGGTTCGTCCCGCCACAATCGCTCTCTTGGTTTCTTTATCTCTTTTGATCATTCTTTGAAGTTCACATTATGTGCAAACAGAACAGGTATTTCTGCTTTTTTCTGGGTTTCTTTTGCATTCTTTGACTTTCAGTCTATCAATTTTCTTTTGAATTAGATATTTTTCTTGTATACAGCACATTATTGGATTTTGTTTCTTGATCCACTCTCCCAGTCTGTTTCTTTTGATTGGTGAATTGAGGCCATTTACATTGATGGTCATAACTGATATGTATTGGCTTATCTTTGTCATGTTATTTTCCTGATGTTAGCTTCCTACTTTCTCCATTTGTTTTATTAGATGCTCTGCTTGATAGTTTATTTATGTTGTTGTTCTGGAATTGTGGTAATTTTTATCTCTTTCTAGAACATCTTTCAGTACTCTTTGTAGCATTGGCTTGGTGGCTATGAATTTCTTCCATTGTTCTTTGTCATGAAAGTATGTTATTTCTCCATTGATTTTGAAAGATCATTTTACAGTATACATCAATCTGGGTTGGAAACTGTTTTCTTTCAAGACTTGAAATGCTTCAAACTGTTCTTGATTTGAGGGCTTGTGTTGAGAAGTTTGCTGTGATTCTGATAGGCTTTCCTTTATAGGTGTTCTGTTTCTTTTCTCTAACAGTTTTTAGTATTCTGTTCTTGTGCTGAATTTATGAGATCTTGCTTACTATATGTCTGGGTCTTTATTTTTGTTATGGCTAATTAAATTTCTATATGCCTCAATAAACTCTATGTCAGATTCTTTTCCCATGTTTTGGAAATTATCTGCTATTGTGCAGTAGTTTTTATGCCATTTGTGTTGACTCCTGCTTTTTTATTGACACCAATTATTTTTATATTATTATTTTTTTACATCATCTTGTGGCTGTTGGATAATTTCCTGATCTTTTATTATTTTCAAGAGACTTCTTTCTTTCTGGATCACTAGCCAAGATCCTGCCTTCAAGGTATAAAAGTCTATCTTCAGTTTTATTCAATTGGCTTTGCCACTTTCAGTGGAGTTTTAATGTCCTGGACATTGGTTGAATCCATTTCATGCATTCTGTCATTTTCCCATACTGATCACTGAAGACTTCCACCCTCTCCCTCTCATCATCTGTTTTTATCTATCTCTGCTCTAGATTTGCTGAGTAGTTACTTTATAAACGCTGACATTTCTTATTTTACCTGAGAGATTGTTTCTGATCTGATTTCCTCTATACCCTTGTGCAATTGTTTCTTTACTTCAGTTGCTATCCTTTCAGAAATTTCAGGTGTATGTCTTCCATTTTCCTCTGTCTTGTGGTCTCCTGTCCTTGTTCTGGATGAGCTCGAGGTTTGAGGCTCAATTTTGCTTCTGTGGCTTGCATTTTCTATTTCAAAAGTTATTATTTTGTTTTCTGTGTTGATCCTTGTAATTTTTTGTAGTAGGTAGCTATATTAGTAGTATCAAGGCATCTCTAGGTAAGGTTTATTCTTTGGGGATGTCTTCTGTGCGTAGGAGGTTCTTGGTTTGTGACTATCTCAAGGTCCTACCTTCCCAATTAATTAGGAGTGGTACGTTGCTATCTGTTTGGCTCAGTCCCCAATCTGCTGGGGTGTGGTGAGGCTGTTACCCCAGAACTTCGCAGTATTGTTACAGAAGTGAGAAAAACTGATTAACACGGAAATGACATGCTAGCTAAAGTAGTATAATTACCAATTATTACCAACAGCATCTAGCACTGTTTAGACACTGACACACTGTGGTAATTATTAATTTTGTACATATAAGCATAGGAGCAAAATCTATAATCATATTACAGAGTTGATCATAATTTGGAAACTAGTATGCAAAGTCTTTACCCTTGGTAGAGCTGTTTTTACCCTGTAATGGGCAAATTTAAGGAAGATAACTGAAAAGAAAGTAGAAGCCAGCCGAGAAGACAAAAGATGATCACATAAGCTTTGGGAAACTGGAGAACAGGGCAGAAGAGAAACAATAAAGGGGTAAGCAAGGGATCATCTGAACTTGGTCTCTGGGTTTGGGGCATGGGATTAGCTCTCTGTGGCTTGATTTCACCCTGTTTAGAAGAGAGAGAAAAAGATAAGGAAAAAGAAAGAGCAAGGAAAACAGAAAAATAGAAAATAAACGAGGAAGACCCACTTGCCTGCTTCTATTCTTTGTGTCTTTGTTCCCAAGCACAGCACTGGTTTGTGTAACTGACCATCTGTTGGCCCCTATTATTACTGTTGCTTCTGATCGTTTCATGCTGCTAGTCCTGCCTGTCCATCCTGTGCATCCTGCCTGCGGGCCCTACTGTGTGGCTGATGTTCCTGCTGGTGTCTGCATCTTCCTATGATGCTTTTCACCCAGATGCAGACAGCTGTGGTGAGTGGGGCTGGCCCTCATCTTATATCTATGCTTAATTTTCCTTTGAAAACTACTTCTGCTCTCTTCTCTGTCCACTGGCCATTAGATTATTCTAATTCTCTAGCTCAAGAAAAAGGTATGAGATTCAGGCCTGTATTCATTCTGTCTGAATGTAGACCTCATTCTACACTTTTCAACTACATGGACTGATAAAATGTCTTTTAAATCCATGAAAATTTGGATTTATCACACCTAAGTACCAGGAAATATAGTTTGAGAAATGTTGTTCTAATATTTTTGTGGCTTATAGTTGAGTATTGACATATACTTTGTATCTTCAGTTATGTTATTAGCTCTGCAATCTCTTAATACCTATAATTTTACTACAGATGTGACTCAATTACTATGTTATTTTGATAAAATAATTATTAGTTGATGTATTGCCATGGTATATATTAATATGGTATATTAATGAATTCATGGTAAATATGATAGACATGTACAATTGGGAAGACATATTAAACAAATAATTAAAACAATACACCTGCTTTCAGCTTAAATTAGGCCCTGCTCGCTTTCTCCTTCAGTAGTGGTTATTCTAGGATTAGTTACAATCATTGTCTAACAGCCTTCTGTAACTTTCCAGAATGTTTAGGTCCCACAATCGTTATAAAGTTCTCATTTTTCTTGCACTAGGTCTTTGACATACTCATTGGGGTTTTGTTAATTATTTGCATGAGTCAGATGTGGTAGTGCGTGCCTGTAATCCCAGCACTAAGGCTGAAGCAGGAGGATACCTGTGAGTTCAGGGCCAGCATGGGCTACATACTGAGTTCAAGGCCTGCCTGATCTATATAGAGGGACCATGTCTCAAAATTTTTTTTGTGTGTAAATATTTATTCAATATCATTTCCTCATCAGAAGGTAAGACCTGTGGTCTGCCATGTTCCTTGGAATTGCCATCTCCTGCAATTCTATGTATAGTGGCTTCTCACTATCTATAGAGGGAATAATGAGTGCTTGAGCCTCATAAGAGAAGTTAAGGTAACACAGAAGCAGAGACAGAGGGAATCACCCCGGGCTACCAGAGCGAAGATGGACTCCTGAGGAAATGACGTTTGAGTTGAAAGAAGAAGAATTAGGAGAGTCACCCAGATGTGGGCATGAAGAGAACACTTTAGCTGAGGGAGCACGTGAAGTGATGCGAAAGGCGTCTGAGCTGGCTTATGAACTACGAGGGGTTTTTAATCTCAAGTGTTTAGATTTTGTAGCGACAACATTTAGAAGCCATTCTGAATATGGAAATGATAAACAGTTTCTCTTCTTTTAAAAAGGACCTATCAATGTCTCCAGAACTGTTCAAGGGTGAGCAAACCTGGAGAGGTAGTGGGATGGATATGGAAATGTGACTAATTCAAGGGAGGAGTAGCGTGGCAGAGGTTTTAAATTCACCTTCAGTTTTTTATTCAACAAGTAGCTACTGTGTATTTGCTGTACCAAGTGATACTCTAGATAATGATGAGTATTACAGAAAGGAATGACACAGGAAAGATCCTGAATATATGGGTGGCCATATTAAGTGAGGAGTGAAATGCTGACAAATTAATACATAAATAGTCAAGAAATGTACATGTCCTTGGAAGGAGCAGCAGTAGATAAAAATGCAGTTTCTAGTCCAGTTTGTGGAAAGCAGAGTACAGGGGAATAACTTTCAAGTACTCTTAGAAAATAATTGCCAAGCATTATAAAAGTCCAGTGAAGAACTCTTAGGGATGTAATATAGTGTCCTAGACAGAAAGCTCATAGGTCAAGTCACCTAAGATATTCACAAATCTGAGGGACCTTTTTGTAACCTGAAGATCATGATTTCAAGGAATGAAAAACAAATGAAATACTGTTACTCAAAAACTCAAAAGAATAGAAAATAAGTCATTTTTGGTTTAGTTATAACACATTTCAAAAATGTGATTTGATTTTAATAAAGATTATATGAAGGATGAAATTGAAATTGTTTCCTAAATAAAGGAAAAAAGAAAAGGAGGAGGAGGAGAAAAAAAAGAAAGAGGACAAACTTACTTTCCAAAGTTCATAAGGTAGAAACAAGACGAGAAGTAAGTGGGATAGCTGGGCATGGTGAGCACACCTGTAGTCTCAGTACTCAGGAAGCCTAAGCAGGAGGATCACCACGAGTTCAAGGACAGCCTGAACTATATAGTGAGACCCTGACTTTGGATAAATAAATAAGTAAATAAATAAAGGAACTGAAGGGAATAGATCAATGTGAATTGCTTCTCTGTTGGAATTTGAAACTGTTTTTCTTTCCCTATTAAACTTTCATATATGAAACACTTTTGAATCTCGGTAAATCATTTCATTTCTATGGGCTTATTTATTTTTAATTACAGCCTGGTCACTCTTCTTCAAAATGTAGTGAGGTCCAAATGTTCGATTAAGATGTGTTTTACTAACGCAGAGACACGTCATTTGTGCTAAATGCTAAAGAATAGAATTGCCTGCTAGAGAGCTAGGAAGAGGCAAACACACAGGTATTACTAAAAAGGTGTAAGTAACCCTACGATGTTCTTTCGGTATCAGTGCGGACCAGTTGTACAGAGTAATGGGTTTCCTTCACGCCTGCATATGCTGTCCTTTGATCTGACACAAAGTTTGGTAAGTGTTTAAATGGGCCGGCAATTCCTCTCCCTCCCCTGGAAGACAAGAATGTGTGCCAGATGCAAATATTTTCCCTTTCTCAGCAAGGGGTACAATTCTTGAATGGAAGCATGTAAAAAGCCTTTTCTTTACAATCAAACTGACTTTCAACTCTATGGCAGCTTTGCGTAGGCCCTTTCTCCGGTGTGGCTGCGTGTTCCGGTTGGCTGCTTCTGGCTCCGCACCCCTGTGCCCCCTTTCTGCACTGTTTCCTTTTTCTCTTTCTTTCTTCATAGGACACTGGTGGTGTCCGCAGGTTCACTGCTGCTACGTTCAAACTTGCCTCATTCAAAGCCACTTGGGAAAGGCGGCAACAGGGCTTTGGGGAAGGACTTGTGGAATTTTCTATGTTTTCCGAAATACAGTTGGAACCCTAGCAGACGCTACACCGGAAAGGTTCTTGAGTATTGGAAGGGGTGGATAGGAAGGGTCTTCAGAGATCACTGCTTTAACTTCACTGCTGGGAGGACTGTCCTCCATACAACGCTTGTTCTTTCGGAATCACCACAGCTCCCGGGGCCTATCCTCGTATCTCAATGGGTAGCTGAGGACCAGCCAGCTGAGTCTGGAACCACAGGACCCACCTGCAGCCTCCTCCTCTGAGGGCCGCGGAGGCAGAGGACGCCGTCCCTGAGAGCGAGGAAGGGGGGTGGCGAGGGGAAGGAAGGGGAGCCCGAGGTGGGCGTGGAAGAGTCTGGCTGCAGGGCTGATTGGCTCCCGAGGCCAACCCTCCAGGCGCGGTTTATAAGAATTGGGGCTGCCCGGAGCGCCCTGCCCAGGAGCCGCCGCCGGGCCTCCGAGAGCGTCCGTCGAGGTTCCGCCTGGCCCCGGGCCTGCCTTGCGGCTGCCTCTGCAGTCACTGCGGGCGACGGGTTAGGAGGGAGCGGCGAGGGAGCCGAGCGGCCGAGCGAGCCGGCAGCGCCATGCGCCGCGCCAGCCGCGACTACACCAAGTACCTGCGCGGCGCGGAGGAGATGGGAGGCGGGGGCCCCGGCGCCCCGCACGAGAGCGCCCCGCACGCCCCGCCGCCCGCCGCGCCGCCCCCGCCGCCCGCGGCCTCCCGCGGCACCTTCCTGGCCCTGCTGGGGCTCGCGCTGGGCCAGGTCGTCTGCAGCGTGGCTCTGTTCCTGTACTTCCGCGCGCAGGTGAGTGTGGCCCCCGAGTGCGCGCCGTCGGGCCCGGCGCGGTCCCCCGCCCTGGGGGAACTGAGTCCCGCTTCCGGCCCCTGACTGTTCGGGAGGGAGGGAGTGATAGGCGGAGACGGAGACAGGACGGCAGCACGCTCGCCGGCCGCGGGGCTGCAGGGCGCGCTCGCCGGTCTTCCCGCCGCACCCTCTGCCCCGCGGAGACCGGCCTCGCCCGGCCCGACGCTGGATTTGAATTTCCCCCCGGAAACAGCATTGGCTGCGCGCCTCTTCTGGAAGGAATCGCTCTTTCTTCCCTTTCCGTCTCTCTGCGGGAGTTAAGAGCCCATTTAAGTCCCCTGGGGGAAAACACAATGAGCGCCTTCGCGTGGGCGTCGGCCCTCGCCCTTCCCCGCCCGCACAGAGGCTTTGGGCCCTGGGCTGGTGCTCCGCGGGCACCCGGGCACGCTGCGGGGCGGCGCACGGTGCGCACAGCCCGCGGGGCACGGGGCGATGTCCAGGTCGCGAGATGGGCAGAATGACAGCGCTGCCAGAGGCGCCCGGGCTCCAGACGGCGGGCGCGAGCGGGGAAGGAAGCGCGCGGCCCACGTGCCTGCAGGAGAGGTGGGCGGAGGAAGGAAGCGAGGAGTGTGCTGTCGCGCTCGCCCCGCTCCGGAGTCACCGGCCTTTGAAAAGATGAAGGGGCTCGGCAGGAAGACTCAGCACTGCAGGGAGACGGTAGAAAGGAAGGGGTAAATGTGTAATATTATGCTTTCTGGTGGTTTGTGCTCTATGTGTTCTTGGAAATTGCAGTGCAGTTGGTTGGATTCATTCAAGTATTCTTGTCTGGTGCTGTGAACTCTTTCTCAGAGGAAGTGGGGGGCTGACTGTGCACTTTTTTTATGGGAAAATAAAGTTGGACTTGGACTTAGTTGGTTTTCAGATTCAAAGGTGATTACTACCCAAACTGGATGCATCAAAACATGGAACTGCTTGGATCGTAGGTTTTTGACGAGGGCTAGGGTCTTGAACTCCTGCTTCTTAAACCATAGGCTTTTTGTTAGGTATTCATTATCCGCTAGCTTGCGTTCTACACTAGTATGGTTATCACTTTAAACAAAAATAGAAATGCCACGAACACTACTTTAGAAGATTTGTATTTGTACGTTATAAACCTTTTGTTTTTTCTAAAACAGTGTTGGGGTGGTTTATTTGCAACATGGATTGTACAAGTCTATGAAGTGACTAAATTTTCTTCTTTCATTACGATGTGGTGCCGACAGGAGTGAATGGTTTACCCATTTATTTCCCATCCAGCATTTTGTTAACAACCCCCACTTGGTGTTTATATATTGAGAGCGTGCACTGTGTGTGGTTCTTATATGCTGTGAACTGTGACTTAATCATTCTACACACCGTGTCCTCTTACTCTGTGTATGGTGCCGGCTAACAGTAGTAGTGAGATAAGTGTTCAGGGTGGAAAGAACAGTAGGGAATGGACGACTTCTAGGGACCCTGACAGTTTACCTTGCCAGGAACCATGGAAATTGGAATGACCACATAGGAAAGAATGACGAACTGGGTTTTCGGTATAGTCGTTCACTCTTCTGGAAGGCGTTCCAACCACCGAGTGGGCTTGAGAGGTCTGTCCTTCTGATGCTACCAGCAGGCTGGATGGCATTGGAATAATGAGCCACTCAAATCCTTTTCCTAGGTCAAACATGATTTAATAAACAATTAGACATTTTTTCACTTAGAGAATTATATTTCAGAGAAGGTACGATATTCATAATTGCCTTGAAGATTGGATTTCTCTAAAATGTATGCAAAATATTTTAATCGTTATTCAGAACCCAATTCTGTACTGCATTTTTAAAAGGTCATCTCCTTCAGTAAAGAAGTAGTATTGGGAGAAATGTGCTCATATGAATACTCCAGCAGATCTATGTTTTACTGAGTTTGGTTATCTACATGTGATACTTAAAGCATCTAATCTTTTATCAACAGAGAGCTGAAGTATTTATGAATGGTATACTATGTTGTTTGAAATATATTTTAAAACTATTGATGGGAAGGGATAGAGACAGGGATATTTGTAGATAAAACAAGATTGGCTATGAGATGGTAATTGTAGAAGTTGCGTGATGGGTGCATGGAGTTCAACCCACAATGCTTCCTACCTTTATAAATTTAAGAGCATTCTCTTACAATTCTAGCTAAGAGAGTAGGCTCAATTTGGCCTGTCACTGATTTAGTGATTTTTGCTTATATCAACTTTTTTGAATTTTAATTTGGTCCCAAATAATAGAGTTTTTTAAAAGTTGTGGATCAAATACTTGCAGTGTCTGAAGGCATTTCCCTAAAAGTAAAACCATTTGGTATCAGGGAAACATATTTGCTTTGTATAGTAAAAGAAAAAGGATAAAAGAAACCAGTTTAATTGTTTTAGTTTAAAGATAAGAGAAAGAAGCTATGCCAATTCTCAAGGAAAAGCAGTTTAAGTTTATTTTGAATGCACTGAGAATGCCCAGAATAGTGTAAAATTATAGTAACTTGAAATTTGTTCTTAATTCATGTTTTAATAGTTAATAATGAATGTTTCAGATTGCCTAGGGTTAGATTTTTTTTAAAAGTATGTGTACTAGATCTGGTGAAGATTGGCTTTTTCCTACTAACTCTGCCACAAAGAAAATAGCGTGTGGCTTGTGCTATGTATTTACCACATAACATTCATACTTGGGTCTACAAAAGAAAAAATAAAACTTTCCAAAAAGTAACTTGTAAAGTGTGTGTGTGTGTGTGTGTGTGTGTGTGTGTGTGTGTGTCTGTAGCCATATTCAAAGTTTACCAATAAGATAAGCCCTCTAACGCCTTCTCTCAGTCTCGCCAAATGCACATATCAGCCTCTCCGGCAGCTTTTTAACCAGTGCAGCCATCACTGCTGAAAACCTGAAGCCGAGTGTGCGGGCTTCCTGTATGAAAACACTGATAATGAGGTATAGAGCATCCTGCCTCATTTAACCCTACTAATGGTTACGTTTCAAGGGAGTTTTTTTTAAAAAAGAACATTTCACAGGCCCTGCATGATCTGATAAGTGTATTTAAAAATCCATTTTAAATCAGCTATGCAAAGTTTCATGTTTTCAGATATGCCTAGGCACAATGATCTCATCTGTTACTGACTTTACTGTATTCTTTTGTGTAATTTCTCTCTTCCTCTGTCAGCTTTTATCTAACGTGAAGACAGAGACTGCTTGTTCTGCTCACTGTCTTTTTCACAACATGCTGTACAGTATCTGGTGTGTTTAATTAACTGAAAAGGGCTTTCAGTGATTTGCAACACTACATCTGTGCCCATTCCTAACTTACAATATGTAAATTGTCTCACTGTAGCTAAGGTAGTACAATCTTTAGCCATGCAAAACCTAATTTCCAAGCTGATTGATAAACTAGCCGATGTCTTTGCATGAGTCTGCTTTTCTGAGGTCTGAACCCAGTGACCCTTTAAGTCAATTGTCCAGACATTTTTGGTTTTCTGGCATATTTATTAGCATGTGTGACCTTCTTTTTTCTTTTTTTAACTAAAGACTGTTGGAAGCTGTCCTTAGACACACACACATTCTGATCATTTATAATTATTCTGGAGAATATAGAAATAACTATGGATTACAAATATTTTTGCTTCATACTGGCATTTCTGTGTGATTATAAATAATCATTGTATTTGCAAGGCAAGACTAATAATATTTCTATTAACGAATACACACTTGTTAAAAGGCTGTTGTTTCATTTTGACAATTTCAGATATGGGTAGGATTCCTCCTAGCTCTAGTGGTTGGTTAATAAACCTGAACATTTTAAAAATTACATTTAAAAATCTAAATAAATCAGAGAAACAAAGACTTGGTATTGAACCTGACTGAGCTTTGGTTCTTGTAAACTTATATATCTTTGCCTATGTTCCTTCTTACCCCTTCCCTTCCCTTCCCTTCCCTTCCCTTCCCT
>PVLD010005946.1:48327-105979 GCA_004027595.1 Dinomys branickii | reverse complement strand
CTTTTCTTGTGTCTTTGATGATATCACGAGATTCTTCCTTTCACGCTCATATGCTGCCATGCTGTCTTCAAGTTCTGAAATTCTATCTTCGGTTTCATTTAAACGGTTTTTCATGCTTTCAGCGTTAGTTTTCAAATCCTGGCATTCTCTTTGGACCTGTTTCATTATTGGGAATTCATTCCTGAATTGCTCTTGTAAGGTTTCTATTTGTTTCCTATTTTCTTCTATACTTTTGTCTATTTCTCGTCTGTGTAGATGGAGCATTTCTTCCATCATTGTTTTCATCTCGTTTTTTATCTGAGAAATCATTGTGGGTATGTGGGTTATTTCTGCTTTAAGCTCTTTCATGGCCTGTTGGAGTTGTTTAATTTCGGATGCAATCGTTTCATATCTTGAAGTTATCAGGCTTCCTGGTTCCCTTGTTTCTTCCTCTTCAAAACTTGTTTTGGGTGGGGTTGAGTTTTGAGACTGCGTTTTGCTCCTCTGTTTTCCCATTTTTGGGTATCAGATTCAAAATGTGGAGCTATAAATTCCAAAGGCAGTTCAGCAGGCGGAGGTCAGCTGCAAAGGCTGCTTCAATAATTCCTTCTCTTTGGGAGAATGTCCCTTAAGCTTTCTGCTGAGATTTGTTCTTTTGTCTTTCCTTTTTTTTGGGTATCTGATTCAAAATATTGAGCAGTGGATTCCCCAGTCAGTTCAGCAGGCAAAGGTCTGCTGCATAGGTTGCTCCAATGACTTTTCTTTGGGAGAATGTCCCTTAAGCTTTCTACTGAGAGTTCCGCTTAAAAGGCTGTACAGATATTGGTTAGATACTCCCTACCTAGTGACCTGGGTGAGGTGTGTAAGACCGCTCCCCCGCCCTCCCAGGGTTCCCTGCAGGTATAGGGATGGATCTCCTCCCCCATTCGGTAATCTGGTCTCGAGCGCCGATATCTCACCAGTTTTTGGAGTCCCTGCAGGCATGAAGGTTCCAAGGTGCCAGTCTATCCTTTGGGGCTTTCTGCGCGGCCCGCCCGATGCGCGCGAAACGTGGGACCGCTGGGCGTTGCCGCCGCCAGAGAGCCGATCTCTGTCGGGAGTCGCCAGAGAGCTGCGCTGGCTCAGGAGTTGGGAAGGACCGAGCTGTCTGTGTTCTCAGGGCGTTAGGACCCAGCCGATTTTCCTCCTCGCTCCCGGCGTTTGGGGCCCTCCGCGCGGCCCGCCCGACACGCGCGAAACGTGGGATTGCCGGGCGTCTCCGCTGCTAACAAGCCTATCTCTGTCGGGAGTCGCCGGGGGGCTGCTCCGGCTCGGGAGGCGGGAGGGACCGAGCTGGCTGCACTCCCAGGGCGCTTTGACCGAGCCAAGCTTCCTCCCTGTGCGGATCGTCCCTGGCTCCCAGCGTCTGGGGCCTTCCCACGTCTCGCCACGGCAGCCTGGTCTGCCCTACCACATCTCCCCCGGCATCTCAGAGAAATACGCCCAGTTTGAACTTCCCAGCCGAGGTCCCGGCATTCACGCTCGCCAAGTCTGTCTCGAGCTGGTGGTGTTTATTAAGGAGGATCGCTCCCTTGCTGCTCTCCTGGTCGCCATCTTCTCTGCTGTGATTCTGATGGGCTTTCCTTTATAGGTGATCTGTTTCTTTTCATTAACAGCTGTTAATATTCTTTTCTTTTGCTGGATTTCTGACATCTGGACTATTATACGTCTGGGTATAATATTATTTTGGTTATGCCTAGTTGTAGTTCTATATAACTCATCTGTATGGTAAATTCTTTCTCCACACTTGGCAAATTTCACTAGAACTTCTACAAATGTTCTTTTTAAGTCATTTTTGTTGCCTCCTTCTGTTTCGTGGACTCCTATCAGTCTTACATTATTTCTCTTTGCATCGTCTCGCAGCTGTTGAATTTTTATTTCCTGGTTCCTTGTTAATTTTAGGAGATCTTTCCTTTCATAATTGTTAGCTGGAATGGTGTCTTCAAGATCAGAAAGTCTGACTCTGGCTTCATTCAAGCAGTTTTGTCAGCTTTCAGCAGAAGTTTTGATTTCCTGGATGTCTCTTTGAATCTGTTTCATGCATTCTAGTTCTTTCCTGTACTGTTCATTTAATTTTTCCACCATTTTTCTGTCCTCATCTTTTTTTTACATATGTTTTCTTTAGATGTGCTGAGCAATCCTTTCATTATTGTTGTCATTTCATTTTTTACCTGACAGATTATTTCTGATCTGATTTCTACTATGGCCTTATGGAGTTGTTTCTTTACTTCAGTTGTGATCATTTCAGAGATTTCAGGTGTGTGACTTCTAAGCTCTATGTTCCTGTCTCCTGGACTTGTTCTGGGTTCAGTAGCATTCTGGGATTGCATTTTGTTTCCTCATCTTGTCATTTTAGAGGTCGGAAGGGGAGGACCTAACTTACCCTTCCTGGGCAACTCACCAAAGATCTCTAGGGCCCCTAGATTTCCTGGGTCAGGTTGCCTCATGATGTCAGCATGAGGTGGGCTACGGGGTACAGAATGTCTGGCAGTTGATGGATTGCACAGCTCACATGAGAACCCTGATGGCAGTGGAACACTGTCCTTCAGGACCTGGGCTCCTAGGTGGGTGACTGATGGCACCCACACTCAGGAGTGCCCACAATATCCCAAGACTAATTATTGAAGGTAAAATACAGAAAGTTGTCAAGAGCTGTTAGTTTTCTTTTTGATGAAGCTTTAGGCCCAGGTTATTTCACAGGTAAATTATACCAAACCCTTAACATTATAATTCCCTTCATTAATTACATATTTTAGAGAATATACAAGGGAAATTGGACAGTTCCTAAATTCATTTTATGAGTTTAGCATTATCTTAACAACTGTTACCAAGAGACTGTATCAGAAGAAAACTACAGATACAGCAATTTTAAGTAAAATATTGACAAAATCTAGCAGCACTACAAAAGAATAAAATGAGTAAAATGGAGTTTATTTCAGGACTTTGAGGTTAACATTTGGAAAAAGAATAAGATTTATAATTTTAACAGTAACAGAAAAAAATGGCAAGATTATCTCCAAAATTACCAAAAAAGTATTTGCTAATATTCAATGTATATCTTGATTAAAGGAATAAAAAGATAAATATATATTCCATCTCATATATTTTATTTTCAAAGGTAGATGCATGCTCATTGAGGAAATATCAGATATATTTTGTGAAGGTGAATATTAAAAATGTATATCTATATAGTTATTATTATTTAGCAAAATTTCAGAGATGCTAGGTATAATTATTTGGCAGGAGGGCGTGAGTGCTAAGAAGTATAAAAACTTGGAAGGACAGAAAGTACATCTTCTTTAAATACACAGATACAACTGTTAACTAAACATGTAGGACAACCAACAGAACAACTGTCAGTTAGGTGCTGGACAAAGTTAGTATGCAGAAAACAAAGATTTTTATTTTTTTAGGTAAAACCAGTTAGACATATTGAGAGAGAAGAGGCCTTACATAAGAAATGAAGATATTTCAATGCATGAATATGATTTTAACAAGAACTGTACATGAAAAATACTTTAAAACTATACTGAAAGATAATAAATCAGTTTTGTACCAAAGAAAGTTTACTCTTTTTTAAATACAAGGACTCAGTATCATAAAGTCTTAATTCTCTCTAGTCAATCTATACATTTAATAAGATTTCAATAAATTTACTGTTGAAGATTTCCTTTAGGAGCCACATGTGCTAATTTTAAAGCTTTCATAGGAAAATAAACACACAAATTAGCTGAGAAATTTTAAAAAATAAAGAGAATAAAATAGGAATATTTCTTAAATTTAAAATAACGTGGTTTACTATAAAAGTAGAAAGAGAAATGAAACCAAAATAGGGTTAAATACTTTAGGTATTTTTTTTATATTACAGAAGTGGTATTTCAAATCAGGGGAGAGAATGTTAATATTGAAATAATGGAATTGGAGCAGTTATAATGCAATATGTGGAAAAATTAAAGTTGAATTTCCTATTTTATTTCAAAACAAATTGCTGTTTAAAAAGTTAAAAAGTACAATAATAAAATTACAAATTTATTTCAAGAAGACATAGGACAATCTTTTTAAAGCAATGTTCTTGGAATAGGGAGGCTTTATAAATTTGAACCCAAATCTGTAAGTTTTATTTTATTGTATTTTTGGTACCAGGAATCAAACTCATGACCTCAGGCTTGCCAGGCAAGTACTTATGCTGCTGAGCTAAATCCCTGGCAAAATCTGTAAGTTTTACATAAAAAATTGGACTGATAATTTTGGTTTCATAAAACTAAAGAAAATTGTACATTGTGAAAGTATCACAAGTGAAGTCAAAAGAAAAATGAAAATATTATTGCAGCTCATTTCACAAAGACCTTAATTTCATTACTATATAAAGAAGCCTTATGGTTAAGAGAGTCATCAACAACCCATTACAAAATGAACCAAAGATAATACCTGTCACCATGATTAAAAAAATTCAGGTGGCTCTCAAAAGTAGAAAAAGATATTCAACCTCACTAATAAGAACTATTCAAATTACATTTAAGATGATATATCATTGTCCTCCTATGAATAAGCAATGACACAAAGTTTAGTGTCAGAATATTTTTGCACTTAGATACAGACACTATTTTGGAGAATGAATAATATATATGTGTGTGTATATATATATTACGTTACACATTTTCTCCTGTTGTGGTAGTGCCCGGCATCTCACATGAAGTGATGTAGCCAGGAGGCCCTCATCAGGGTGGGTGCTATGATGTTTACATTTTCAGTCTCCAAAACTATGAGCTAAATACACCTCGCTCCTGTACAAGTGTCCAGGCTCAGCTGTTCAGCTGTAACAAGAGGCTGACTATTATGCCTAATGACTATAGTTACAAAGTAAAGTTGCAGGAATAGTAATTTAGTAGTTTCTTGTGAGGATCATTCTCAGAAATAAGAGGGCCTTTGTCATACTTTAAAAGCATACTATGAATATGGACAGTATCTGCACATTTGACCAAGTATCAGAACCTGAAAAGATGTACATATGAGCATGTTATTTCTTTGCTTTAAAACTCTCTCAGTTTCTCCCTAATAGAGGCTCACATTCAAGACACGAATACTTGCTATCGCCTATACTCCAACTTCTAGCCTAGGTGATGGCCTTTTCATCTCCATGTGCATCCCCAGGCCTCTTGCTCTCATGCTCTGCTATTTTTCTTTAAAGGAACTCTTGTCCTCTAGGTTGCCACTGTCTAGACCACTCTGGAAGAACTTGCTTGAATGGCTCAGTCCTGGGGACTGAGATCTTAAGCTTTCCACTGCACTCAGATCCCAAGCTTTCCACCCCTGTGGCTCTTGTGCTATGTTAGCCTCAATGCTCTGAACACTGGCATTGCTGTGGCTGTACTGGACTGGGTTCCCTCCTGGATCAGGACCTTCACAGGACAGAGGCTGTGTCACATAGACCTGCGTGTCTCCAGCCCTGCAAACATGTGAGCCCTCAGTATACCTGTTCTAAAGTGAACAATGAATGACTGTGAGGGATGCAGGGGAACATTTTGATGGTCACTGATGGGAACAGGTGAGCCTTGGTAAAGGAAGGGCCACTGTACCTCTAAGTCCACTCGTGGAAGCCATGACCCTGGCATTGTTTGGCTCCTGCTTTTGCTTCTCTAGACTGATGTGCCTAGGAAAGCAGATGTCGCACAGTGGTAAGCCTGAGTGTGGATCTAGGTTTTGTCCCTGAGCCAACGCTTGAAGTCCCACTCACATGGTCCCTTACTGGACCTACACTTCCTAACTTGAGGTCTTCCACACTTGGGCTCTTCCTGAACTTCATGACCATCTAAACACCCTCTCCAGTTCCTTTGTCAAGTCCATGAAAATATGTGGCCTCCCTGAATCCTTACCCTCTTCCCTTCACAACTGACTGTTCTCCAGTTTGGTTTCCCACCTGTTAGGTGCCTTTCAACTTGTCCATTTCTCTCTGCTTCTGCTGAGAAAATCATCTCTGCTGCATTTGTTACTGCCCCATCTCCTCCACCTCTCTCTTCAGATCTGTTCTCTGTTAGCACTTGGGTTTGTCTACCTGAAAGACAGCTCTCACCATTTTGTTCTTGTACTTAAAAACTCAGCACTTACATAGGATGAAAGGCAAACTCATTAGTGTGAATGACTGTCCTCCATGGTCAGGCAGGTGCCCTGATCCAGACTTATCCCTTCTTCCCACTATTTGGGCTTTGGCTCCTTGAACATTCCGTTTGCTTCCCCACCTCTGCTAGGGCCTCCCAACATCCTCTCTTTCCTAGCCCTTTCGTGTCCCCCAGAAAGCCTTTCTTTAACCCACAAACATGGGTTCAGTTCCCTTCTACTTTTTCTGTCTGCATTCTCTTCTTTTGCTATACCTACATTAATAGCACATTATTAAAATAATTTCCTTAAATGTAGTAAGTAGAGGCAGGGTGAGGATGTTGCGTGTTTTGCTCTGATTGAATTCCTAGCCACTAGCAATAGTTCTGGCACATAGCAGGAGGCCAATTAATCTTGTTGTAACAATCAGTAAGTGAAACTGAGGTGTCCTGAGCTAACCAGGGGCAAATAATGTTGGAACAGATATGGAAGCAGCAGCAAAGGGGTCTCAGGCAGGAGGTGACCTGGGAAAGAGAAAGGAGGGTCTCTCTCCTTCCCCTTGATGACCTTGCTGTTGGCTACTGCTGGATACATATTAAAACGGGTTCACTTTTTCTCTCTCTGAATTTTACACAATACATAATATTAGATTATATTTGTAATTATATTTTATATAGTAATGTAACAAGATTAAAGGCATATTTAATCATAAACACTCTTTCTCTATAATCTTGCCGCTATATCCATTGTGGGGTTTTTTGCATTCTTTGTCCACGTTTCTATTTCTGCTTACACAGCCCCAGCAATCTTTGCATTCTTTTTGTTTACTTCCTATGTTAGAAAAAACCCCTTCTCCTCTGGTATAATTTTGAAGACAGTGAACAAGTCAGACCTTAGCTTCTCCTGCTCCAAGTTAAGTAAACTTAATTCTCCAATGCTTTCTAGAGAGTCTTCATTTCCATTAGTTTTGTAATCATGGCTGCTCATCTCTGGATCCCGTCCACATTCCTCAAAGTGCAGAAGCAAAACGCATACCCTTGCAACGGTGATTCCTCGTTTTCTATCTTTGCAGAATAATTGGGATTGTTCAGCTATCATTTCACTTCAGGATATGCCCTCACTTAAGAAAATAAGGTGTATGAAAATCCAAATTTATAGTACACATTATCTGGAGGGTAACTATTGCTCACAAAGGGTTCTTTATTTTAAGTGGATTTACTGCAGTGTATCTCTAAATAGCAAAATTTCTGGTGCATATAAAATAAGTGTGATTGGGAATAATATACATCTGACTTTCGGAGAAAAAAGCTGCTATATAAAGTGTACATATTTACACTGGTCAGCTGGTGTCTGCGTCCTTCTACTAATCCCCAGCTGCTTACATTTCTAATATCTGAGTTGAATCTTTAAGCCTAATTTGCAGGCTTTGGTTGTTGTTCTTCAGTCCGATGACAATGTTTAGTACCTGGTGCAGAGGTTGGCTGGTTTTATGTTGTTGCTCATTAGACACAAAAATAATTGCTTCTTGAAATTTTCATTTAGTATCGGGGAAGTTAATAGATTCCTTTAGTTTCTCATATGGCTATTTAATGAGCTGAACCCTAAGGTCTATTATGTTTGTTGTAACCACACTGGCAAATAATATGCCTTCCATTTGTTCTGTATGCAAATGATTATTTATTATAAATCCTCACCTCCTCTCACTTTTCTTTCAATTCCAGCACTTAGATGACAAGAGACATTTCATATAGAAAAATTATTGTTTTGACTAATGAATGCTGTAATATTGTTTTATAACAAAATGTAGCCTCTAGAGTTTCTGAGGAGACAAGCTAATGTGCATTATGGGGAGGGACTTGCAGGCTGTGGACATCTTTTCATGTAAATTTGATTTAAAAGTAAAAGCTATAACTTACATGCTGAGAAAAGAATAAACCTTACATTGGATAAGGATCAATTATCCAGAACACATGAAAAATCCTAAGAAGATAACTAAAAGAAACAATCAATTAAAAAGCAGAGGCAATTTTGAATAGCGATTTTTCCAAGATCAACATGCAATGGCCAATGAACTCATGGAGAGACTGTCACCATCACAAGTCACTAGAAGAATAAGCATCAGGACCACACTATTTCCTACCCACTGGATAGCAGAAATTTCAGCAACAATGTAGCATTCAGAAAGGAAGAAGTGTTGATGAGGATACAGAGAGACGGGGACTCCCATGTACCCCCGTGGGAAGGTAAAGTGGTTCAGCCACTGTAGAAGTCTGGAAGGTCCTAGAAAGCTCAAGAGAACTCCCATATGACCCAGCAGTTCTCATCTTAGGTATGTCTAGGAGACTTGAGAGCATGTGGATGCAAAAACTTACATACTAGTGTTTATGACAGCATTATTCATAGCAGCAAAAAGCAGGAAAAAATCTCATGTGCCCATCATCTGATGAATGGATAAACAAAATGTAGTTTATCTATTTAATGGAGTGCTCATCTATAAAATTGAATGGAAGAGGTAGGAATACATGCTACCTATAGGTGAACCTTAAAAACATTAAGTTGATGAACAAAACCAATATAAATGGACATATATATATATATATATATATATATATATATATATTCCCATCAGACATATCTATGTATCAATATATAGTCATACCTATATAGATATGTCTGATGGGAAAATCCATAAAGACATCAAGTAGTCTTCACAGATGCTACTTGATAGCAGATGGGTGGAAAGGAGAAATTTGAAATGACTGAAAATAGGTAAAGGTTTCTCTTTAGTCTCATGGTAACATGGAATTAGATAATAGTGATGATTGCACAGCATGGTAAACATCCTAAAATCTACTGCACTGTACCCTTTAAAATGATGTTTTTATGTCATATAAAGTATATCTCAATCTTATAAAAGGCCCAACTTAGTAAGACTCTTGTTTAAGAAATGAGTATCTTGTTTAAGATACTAAGAAATACTGCAAACAGAAAGGACATTACAAAAAGAATTATCCTGCAAGAGCTAAGAAACTGGAGGAAAAAATGAAGTAATCCTTTATCCAGACTTGTACAATACCCTCTTAATCAAGCAGTGAAATAAGGTCCAGTGGCAACAGTTAAAAGCTTAATAAAGCACACAGGTCTTATAATAATTTTTATAACACTCTCACTCTCCTAACAATACAAAGAGCTGTGACCATACCAGAAACAAAACCAAACACAAATGAACCAGAAAAAAACCAATACAAGTGGTTCCCAGCTTAAGGTGGTTTATAATTTTTTGACTTTATAGTAGTGAGAAAGCAATAGAACTAAGTAGAAACTATCTTGGAGTTTGAAGTTTGATCATTCATGGATGAGCAGGTACATATTAGATGGGTCAAGCTAAAACCCTCACCTTTAGAAAAAGATCAGAATCAGAATCTGTCCAGATCAGCATAATACAGTTGAGAAGTTTAGTACTATACATTAATCCTTGTAGTAGCTATTTACCAGGGAAGCCTATTCTTATACTGTACTTTGATTCAAAAACATCTGCCAAAACCTTCCTGTTCTGGAGGGACTTTTGGAAGATGATCGTGGGGGTTATTCTCACCAGTGGGTGCCGCACTTCTCACTCATGAGTTCGGAGCTGCACATGCTACTAGGAGATGGGGCCTGATGGAAGGAGATAGGAAATTGGTCGCTAGGCCAGACCCTGAGGGGGATATTCTAATCCCTGGTCATGTCCTTTCTCTCTCTGGCCTTGGTTGTTCTCTCTGCTTCTTGGCTGCCATGAGGTGAGAAGCCTTCCTCTTCCACATCCTCCCACTGTGATACTCTGTCTCTCCTCTTGACCATAAACAACGGAGCTAGCCCGCTGACCATGAACTGAAATTATGTGCTGAAACAACCTTTCTCTCCTTTAAGTTGTATATGTCAGGTATTTGCCCAACATATCCATGATCATGAGATGCTTTAAAAACATAAAGTGTTCTTGATCTTAGTAGGGACCCAATTAAGAATGATCAACAAATTAAAGAATGTTTGTGCATTCTAAGGGTTTTGTTAAAGCTAACCCTCATACAAGATGGAATAACATGGACGCTCAAGGTAATGTTTTGGCTTTTATATCAGTACTTACAAGAGCTTAATTCTCATAATACATGAAGACATTAATTCTTTGAAAAGGCTATTACAGAATGTAATGTAGCTCCAAAGTGAAAAAACTCCTCAAAATTCTAGAACTTCTAGGACCTAAGATATTATCATTGACTTTCATGACAGTGAGATGTGCTGTTTCAAGCACTGTATACTCTGTCCCTAAATCAGTGACAGGTAGGTCACATATCTGTTGAGTATCACTTCCAACTCTGGATCCCATGCTATTGCAGGCAGATAAGGTCAAGGGCTATGGGGCTGTTGCAATACATCCTGCTGCTGTATCAACACATGTAAGCAGGCTTCCTTCAGTACCCTTCTAAGCAAACTTTATATGACTTAGAGAAGTTGGATAGTCTTCTGGAGGAGATAACCAGTCCAAGGTAGCTCCCATCTCCTAATGGAAAGGATATTATCAAGCACTATTAACAACTAGCAGAGCAGTACAATTCAAAGAGATTCTTCATTCACTTGTTTCTCAATTATAGAGGAAAAACTATTCTCAATTCCTAGATGACTTTCCCTATTAGGGATGTCAAAATGAAGTTTCTTAGAAACCCTCGAGTACCAGATAATCTTCATAAGGAGGCCAGTATTATGCAAAAACTGGAACAATTACATCTTCCATGTAAGGTCCACAAGAGTATAGACTGTTATGATTTCCTTTGCATTCTTTTAGTCTTTATTCTTCAAGACATGGTCCTTGTCTTGCCAGTTAAAGGCTATGTTGGTCTATGTTACATATGAGGCTCAGTTCTTAATATGCTCTCTAAAGGCTTAGCGTTATTCTGTGTGTGTCCAACATTTGGCTACAATTTACTTGTGAACTGGCTAAAGCATCAACTAAACTTAATGTTGGACTTTATACATTTTTGGGGAGCTATTCAATTCTCCCTAGTTGCAAATTCTTGTAATGAGTCAGTTGGTAATGGGTCCAAATTATTAATGGGTTAGTTGGAATAAACCACTATATGTCTTTAATCAATAAAATACCATGACAGCTGGAATCTGAAACAAACCTCTATAGTCAACTAGGAAAGGATCATATCTCCACCAAACCAATACTTGGTTATCTTTTGGGGGATAAGTACAGAGTACTGCATTTGAAAACAGTAATAGGAACCATAGAAAACAGAACATGAGGGCAAACATTAGAATAACAACACCAGTGGGCTGGGAGTAAGCATCAAGGGACATAACAGATGCTTACTTGGAATCTCCTAAGGGGTGAGAGTACAGATTAAAATATTTAAGGTGGTGTAGTAGTCAATCATGATGCAAACTGTAAGTACACAGATTCAGGAATCATAACAGAGTTCATGTACAGAAGAAAATTACACCAAAATACATCATCATCAAATTGCTAAAATTGAATAAAAAGAAAATCTTAGAAGCAGCCAGCAAAAGAAGATGTGATAGTGCCAAAAGAATGAAGATGGGACAATAGATTTTTCAGCAGAGACAGTGCAAATGACAAAACAGTGAAGCAACACTTTCAAAGCACTGAAGGGAAAATCCCCATAACCTGGCATCCAAACCCAGTAAAATAGCTTCAAAAAGCAAGGATGAAGTACAGGAAGTTATTTGAAATAAAGGAGTTTTAAGACATATAAAACCTGAAAGAATTCACCACCAGTACTCACCTTACAAGAAATATAAAGGGAACCCTTCAAGAAAGAAAGAAAATGATTGTAGATGGGAGTCTGTACCTGTAAAGAGGAATGAAGGGAGTAGAAAAGAGTAGCAATGTGAATGAATATATGAGAATTTGCATTAATATCTCATTGACAAATATTTAACTAAACAAAAATTATAAAGTACTTTGAGGTTTATGACATGAAAAAGTAAAACTGTATTAAAGCAATAGTTTAAAATTAGAAAAGGAAGAAATGGAGGTATATTATTTGTAGGGTTTTTAGTATTTTACATGAAATGGCATAATATTACCTAGAAATAGTTGTTGATAAATTAAATATATTTACTCTCAGCCCTAACACAATAGCCCTAAAACAATACATTAACATAGCAAATAGCTAAATAGCCATCAAAAAAGATAAAATGAATTCCTAAAAAGACTCAGTAAAAAAAAAAGATAAGAAAAAAATAAAAGGGCAATAAGAACAGATATAACCATGAGTAACAAAGGGAAAAATGATAGATTAAACTAAACTAATCAAGTTTTCAGTTTTTGTAACCACATTAAATGTGAGGTGGTTTAGCACCTTAATTAAAAAGCAGAGATTATCAGATTGGATGAAAAAGCAAGGCCCAATTATATGTTGGTTGGCCAGGAATATAGCTCATGGGAACTGCACCTGCCATGCAGGCATGAGGTCCCAGTACCAAAAAAGCAAAACAAAAGAAAACAAAAGAAAAACAAACAATTATATGTTGTGCATTAGAGGCACACTTTAAACTTTAAGGCAAAAATAAATTAAGTACATAAATATGCAAAAAGATGTCCTAAGCAATACCAGTCAAAAGAAATTGAGAGAAGGGAAAATTAATTAGTGAAAAGGACTAAAAAAATAATATTATGCCCCTAAGAAAAATCGTTAAAATATATCAACTAAAAACTAAAAGATCTGCAAGAAGAAATTACAAGTGCAGAATTATAATAAAAATTTCAATATCCATTTCTCAAAGTTAATAGCAGGAGAAGATAGAAAAATTCCACAAAAGTGGTTCGTGTGAACGGTGCTCTCAGTCAACACGACTGATTCGCATGAACAGAAACACCTTCCACAGTAGCACAGTGCTCAACAGGATTAGTCATTAAGAACGTGACATTAATGCCACAATGAAACACCACACACCTAGTAAAGGGTTGAACTTTAAAAACAGTGATTATGTGTGGTTGAGGATATGGAGGAACTGGAATTTCACACAGTGTTGGTGGGAATGTAAAGTGATTTTAGCTTTGAAAAATACTTAGGCAATTTCTTAAGAAACTTTTTGGCCAACAAAATTTGTTTTTGTCCAACAAAAAGCATATTTCCTTACAAAAAAGTGTACAGAAATTTTCAGTATCAGCTTTATTAGTAAATGCCCAAACTGGAAACAATTAAAAATGCCCTTCAATATATGAAAAGATAAACAAATGATGGTATATTTATATAATGAAATATTTTCCATTAGTAAAAGGAATAAACTACTGATACATCAATTTAGATTAATTTTTTTTGTTTTTTGTCTTTTTGAGTCAGGGTCTCGCTATGCAGTTCAGACTGGTCTTGACCTCACTTTGTAGCCCAGGCTGGTCTCAAACTCTCAGTGATCCTCCTGCCTCAGCCTCCCAAGTTCTGGGATTACTGGTGTGCACCGCCATGCCTGGTTCATAAATTAATTTCAAACAATTTTGTTAAGTGAAAAATGTCAAACATTCGGTAGTATACGAGTCCATTTATGCCAAATTGTACACTCTACTGTACAGAAAGTAGAACAATAGTTGCCTTGGGTGGAGTGACAGGGAAAGGATTACCAATGCAGAAGAAGCTTCTGGAGATGACAGATATGATATGTTCACTAACTTGGCTGAGGTATTGATTTTATGGGTGAATTCACAGGCCAAACTTATAAAATTGTCTGCTTCAAATATGTAGAGTTTATACACGCATATTTGACTTATTGTATCACTATTGTAAGAATGTGAATGTGTGAATATAATTTAGGAGGTATGATAAGCATTGTGAAATGAAAGGAAACTGTTCAAAAGTAAAGAGCAACTGGGATGAGGGGAAAGAGAAAAGGAAGAGAGGGATAATTATGTATGTATGTATGTATGTATGTATGTATATGCAGGACGGCTAACATAGTTGTGCTACTGACTTCTGTCGCTTTATTGTAAGGAACAGTTAATGATTAGTTGTTTGATCAATCTTTCATGTCTATATTTGTTTTCCTGAGTATACACTTTGAAGTTATCAATATGTAATATAACAACCATTGTTAATTCCCTGTCACCTTGTCTGTAAGTCAGTTTTGCATGTTCTATTCTTGTGCTACTTTGTAAATGGCTGTCTGTTAATATGTTTTCATTCTTTTGCTTTTAAAATAAAAAAATTCCTACAAATATGTAGTTTATTACATGTCAATTATATACCAATAAAATAGCCACAAAATGAGCTATTTTCCAAGGCCAGAAATAGAAAGTTTTAATTTCAGGGTCATTCCCTAGCCTTGCCAAGTTTCCAAACTGGAAGACTTACCTTGAAAAAAATCTGTTGGAAGACAAAATAGGTAAAACTCTTGAAGACATAGCATAGGCAAGGGTTTTCTGAACAGAATCCTAATAACACAAGAAATAGTATGAAAAATCAACCAGTGGGATCATGTCAAATTAAAAAGCTTCTGAATAACAAAGGAAACAAGCAACAGGGTGAAAAGACAACTTACAGAATGGGAAAAAATTTTGCCAGTTATTCCTTGGACAGAGAACTAGCATCTAGAATACATAAAGGACTCAAAAAACTCAGCCTATCCCCAAAATAAAGAACCCACTTAAAAGGCAGGCAACTAAAATGGACAGATATTTCCTGGAAGAAGTCCAAGTGGCCAATAAATACATGAAAAAATGTTCAACACTGCTGGCCATCAGAGACATGCAAATTTAAACAACAATGAAATTTTACCTCACTCCAGAAAGAATGGCTATTATGAAGAAATCAAATAATAACAAATGCTGGCAAGGCTGCAGGGAAAAAGGAACCCATCTATATTGTTAATGGGATTATAAACTGAAACAACTACTATGGAAATCAGTATGGAGATTTCTTAAAAAACTAAAACTAGAAATTCCATTTGACACAGTTGTTCTCCAAAGTGTCTTCCCCAAAGAGTTTAAGACAGTGATACATTCGTACCCATTATTATAGCAGCACAATTCTAAAGAGTTAAATTTTGAAAATGGCTTGTATGCTCATTAGCAGATAAAACGATGAAGAAAAAATGGTATTTATACACAGTGAAGTACTACTTTGTCATAAAGAAGGATAAATTTGAGTCATTTGCAGGAAAATGGATGCACTTTGACACCATAATTTTAAGTTAAATAAATCAGACACACAAGTTTAAATATCTCATGGTTCTTTTATATGAGAAACCCACAGTATAAATAAAGAGCGAAATGAAACATAGCTAAGAGGAAGTGGGGAGATAGATTTTGTCTGAATGGGGGGGGGAATCAGGAGAGGAAGAGCGCTGCGGGGTCAGCAGGGGAGGGTGAGGCAGAGGACTGGGTGGCGGTGCTCCTGTGTGGCTCCCCACAGGCATGCAGTCAGAGTGCAGAGCAAACATGAACTAGGAAAAAATAAAAACTGAGAGAGAAAAACTCATTTTGAACCAAGCTCCAGAAGCTCGCTAAATCCCCTGCTAGGCTTTTGCTTCTTGAGAAGCTGCTGGATCTATGGAGATGGCCCCCCTTACCCCACTCAGCAATAAATTCATTTGATCAGCAAGTTGTTTGGCGATATTTAGGAGGCAGAATCTTATAGTTCTTTAACACCACAGGACATCAGACATATAGCAAAGTGGCACTTCAGCCCAACTAACAGAGAAATTCCATGGCGTCATGTTAAGTGAGAGGTCAGATGTAGAAGAAAGTTATCAATTTTTGTAAAGAACTGATTACATAAGCTAACAGTTTAGATGACTGCGTATCCACAGAGCCCATGGAAAAGGCTATGAATTGAATTTTGTCAGCTAGTGAACATCGGTGACATACTGTGAGGTAGGAAAATGGGAGGCCAGATGAAAAGGACGTTTACTAAGCAGACACAAGTGAACAAGCCAGCACACGTAATCAGCTATTCCAAGAACAGGTGTCTGTCATCAGAGCAGCACTTACACTATCAACCATTTCTATGTTTAAGGGATAACTGCAAACTGTTGATGGAAATAAGGTCAAATTTCTTTGAATTTATAAAAAGTATTATTTTATTACACTCTCTGTTACCTCTATCTTTAGCCACACAGGCTTGATATCTTATTAATTACAATAACTCATGTAGTAAATAGTAAATTTTGGAGTAATTAGTTCTCTTTAATAAGGGACTTTTTCCTTAAAAAGTTATAACTTTTGCTTTATCATTTGTTTTACAGAATCTCATTAAAATCTTACTACTTCATCAACGTTTCATGAATCTTTAAAGATATAAATCTTATACTATATTTTTAAAACTGTTCAAGTGCTCATGCTTTTTTCTCCTATAAAACTAGCTCAATTCCATACAAATTGAAAAGACCTTGGTACCGCCTTTGTCTCTAGTGAAAAATGAGCCCCATTTGATTGGCTGACCTTCCACAGGACTGCAGCTTCCACAGAAGTACAGAGGCGCGGTCGGCCCACAGCTGTTACCTGATGAGAATCATTACTTGAGTGCTCAAGGGAGAACTCATTCTACTGTAAGGCCAAGCTGGTAGAACTCTCAAAAATACAATAAAACACAATGGACACATATAAACTGTTATTAGGGAGTTTGATTAGTAGTGAAGAGACATATATTTATTACTTATGGTGACCCGAGTAGTGTCGGTGTTTGGGAAGGTTGGTTGTTGAAAATATCAATTATGAGAGGGACTTAAAATAGATTCTTTTTATGATACTCTCTCAAAACAAATGAGTGAAAATTTAGAAAAGAATGAAGTTTACAAAATGCAAGCATAGCTAAAAGTATATTGGGTTGTTTTGTCCACCTTTTTGGTGAATTAGCATCTTCTGTCCACTTATGACCACTAGTGGAGTCCAAGAGGGCAGTAGAAGACAGCTGATCCTCATGAACACCCTCTTCACGCTGGGGGTGTAGTTTGACAGAATTGCTTCTCATCCTCAAATGAGCAGACTCCTTCATCCTGCAGCACTGCCAAATGGCTATCTGCTGCCCAGAGGAAGGACACCGTGTTAGGAGAAGGTTCGAGTTTGACAGGAGGGGACACAGAGCCCTTCGTAAGCCTCCAGTTTCTTGATTTCTGATGCTCCAGTGCATCACAGTTACCATCCTGGGATGTTTGGGCAAATGCTTTATGTTTTGTTGGGATGAGAAATTTGACTAATGCCTTGATAGTCTGAAATGAACCTTCTGTCTCTCGACTGTCATCTTTATATCATCCTTTTTGTGTGTCCCAGCTTCTTGCTCCCTAATGGACCATTCAGGTGCTGTTGGAGATTTGTGTTATTGTTCAGCTTTAAAGGGAAATCACATGATGTAGGGAATTCAAAGATTAAATTGCTGATATACTGGCAATCAGCCCTTGTAGATAAGCATAGAAAAAATTTAATTAAAACCAATTAACACAAAATGAGAGTTTCTGGTCATTAATTGTGCACAGTCTGATTTAAACTCTAAGGCTCCTTGGGTTTTTGCACTAGTAATTGAACCTAGGGAACAAGGATGTTCATGGTTTTTGTCTTTGCAAGTGACTTTGCTCAGAATTTCTTTGAAACTTTCATTTCTACTCTGGAATTAGCTAGAAGTAATATGCTTGGGGATGAAGTAATTAAGCATACCAACTACACTTCTCTAGACCTCATGAACAAAACCTTTCCTGATGTCCAGTGTTATTCACCTTAGCAAGTAAGCTATTCCCTGACATATTCATAGCCTTTCAAAGATTTTGTACAGTGACTTTCAAAGAGCAGGTGACTTCCCTCTGGCCTACCCAAGCTGTCATGGACAACAGTGTCCCTGTAACGGGGAGGAGGGAGTGCAGAGTGGGTAGCATAGGTGCCTGGGTGCAGGGATCAGGGGGGTACAACTTCAAGTCATGGCCCTGGTAAACGTAGGGTAGTCACAGCTCAAGGCTCTGTGCTTTGGAGAGAGGCTCAACCTGGGCAGTCACAGTCCCCAGAGGTGTACTTGTACATAATGCGAGTCTTCACATTTCATGAACTAGATTTTTGCCACCAGTAGAAGAGAGATAATAATGTTCATGAAGTCTATACTAAACTAGTCCAACTGATACTGTTGGTTCTGCTGGTGAGGTGAGAACTGTGCCAGGGTAGCTTGGGAAGGACAAATAAGTAACAAGAAAGGCTAATGAGTTACTGATGAGTTTAGTAGGCAGGGAAGGCCAGGGTAAAAGAACTGATAGAATGTATTGGCTATGCATCATGTGTATATGTATGTGTGCAGGTATAGAGTATGTGTGCATATCTGTAGTGTATTTGTGTATATGTATATAGTGCATATATTTTTGCATATAGTGTGTATGGGTGTATGTATATGTGAGTAGATATATATGATGTGTATATATAGTGTGTACGTGTATAATGTGTACATACACACACTATACATGTATACATGGTCTCTCTCTATCTTCTCTCAAATATTTATGGTACAGGATTGGTTCAAATGACTTGGTCTGGCAGAGTTGAGTTCTGCAGGTCTGCCAGGCAGGTGAGCAGGCCACAGTTCTGGGAAGAGTTGATGTTTCAGCTTGAGACCAAAGGCTGTCTGGAGGCAAAATGTCCTCATCCTTTGTGAGACCAGTCTTTATTCCCTTGAGATCCACAGCTGATGAGATGAGGTCACTCACAGGCAACCTCCTTACAGTCTACCGATATAAATATTCATCTCATCTAAAAATAATTTTATTGCATCAGCCAGCCTAGTGTTTGACCAAATATCTGGGTATCTGGAGAAGCCAAGCTGACACATGAGGAGCCTCCTCTTATAACAGTTCCAGAAGCAGCTCTGCTTGGGTTGGCTAGCTGGACATTTAGACACATGGAGGAGGAAACTAGTGGTCACCTTGTACTCTGCTGCTCTGTGGATTTTGATGCCACCACAGTGGCAGTGGTCTGTGCCCTTCCCTAATTTTGGTGCAATGCACCTGTAGGATTCCGGCATGATCAGGGTGAACCATTCTCACCTGGCAGTGATTCTTGAGGAATTCTTGGTTTGTGGCCAGGGCATGCAAGGACCAGGATGTAGGAGGTGACTGTAATTGTGGTTTTTAGACCCTTTCACTTCTGAGAGTTTCTCAGATTGCTCACTCCAAGCCCAGTTTGCTTAAGAGACATGGCATAACGGAGACACTGTCTGTCAGAGAAGGGCCCAGTGAGTCTTTATCCTTGCCAGGAGTCTCTGCTCTTCTGCAACATCTGGCTAGCGAAGGCTCATTCCTTAGTACCTGGGCTATCCAGGAAGAGATCCTGGGTTTGAATAGCAAGAAATGTTTGCCATTTTAAAACAGATATCCACCCCTGAATATTCCTGGCTTTCCAGGTCTGGGTGGTATTATAGTTTAAGGATGACTCTTTTTGATAGCTTAATACTTATAGTTTTATCATAACTTGCCTACAAAATATTATATAATACAAACTAAATGTTTTTGTTTCACTCCATCTATGATATAATTTTTCTTGACTGACACACTTGCTACATTTTCAAGTTTAAAAACATGAGGCATAATGGTGAAGTGTAAACTTCCTGCAATACGTGACTGTACACAGCCACTTATGTGACATCAAGATGAATATTTCATAAGGAAAGGCTAGAAGACAAATACAACATAAAGGAATGGTTATTCTTGAGAGGGGAGATTGCAGGTATATTACTTTATAAGAATTTTAACTTTTGCTAATATCTGTGTTGACGTGTATTACATTATTATTGGAAGACTCTTCTCTATTCCACTCTGAAACATCAGGCCTCTTCATTTTTAAGCTCAATTGAATAGAGTGGTCAATTTAGAGATTAAAATGGATTCTAGCCATAAGGGACCTGTTAAGTCTTTTAAATAAATTATCCACAAGATCCAAGCTAATAAGAGGAAAAGCAGGCTGAGCGCCAGAAACAACCCAAGAACATTCAGACATAAAATTCACCCTCATTTACAGTAAAGGAAATCTGGACTCCTTTCTCCTTCAATTGACGTGGCTGTGACTTCTGTGCAAGTGCAGGGGAGGGAAAGAGAGTAATAAAAATATTTACAGTTACCACTTCCCCAGGATGCACCACATGACCTTCAAATGTCCTCCAGGAGTTCAATCCTTTCTTCAGATAACTCTGTTTCCCACTTTGTGTCTCCTGTCCCCCAACATCTTTTGTTCTGCATATTCATATTATGGCAAGAAGTCCCTCGGTTTCCTTGGAGTTTTATTATGATCTTTAGTTTCTCAGAAATAATTTTCCAGCATCAAAGCTTCTGCAAAGAACATGTGTGGCTGAGTTCATGTATCATTTATCTGATATAACAATTAGGTTATATTTGTACATGAAAAGGCACTTGGAATGGACTTTCATTTCTGCTAGGCAGCTAAAACATTGAGAGGGATAGATACCTTGTAAAGATAAAACAGATGGGAAGGAGAGAATGGAACTCTTGTCAACAATTACAAGATGGTACTGAAAGCTAGTGATGAGTTTTTAAAACTATCCATTTATTTTGTGGGGAGTAGGAAGAAAGAATCTTCCGCAGTGTCCAACTCATTAGACTTTTAGTGAGTTTTTCAGGTAGGTGAAAGAAAAGTGAGTTGAAAAATGTATATGCAGTTGGCTAGGAAGGATAGTGATCTTAATTCTTCTCTTTGTCTAGGTTTGATAAGTGTGTTCCAGAAGCTCTTCTCCATGGAGTGAGTTGCTAGTGGGGCAGATAGGCAATGTTGATCAGCTATGGATGTTCTGGAAATTTGATTAATATTTGACAAGAATTATTTTTTTTTTAAATTGACAAAAATAATTTCTCTGTTATCCCTCTCTGTCTCAGTTGCAAGGTGCCAACCAGGCAAGATCTGACCAGGAGTGGGCGCAGAGGAGCCGCCAGCTGCTGCTGTCCCAGAGGATGTGGAGGGCTGTGCTTGGGGACATGAATTCTCTTCCGTCTTTCTCTGAAGCAAACAAATGCCAGAAAACACACAGCTAAGAGAGAGAAAGGTATCCCCAGACTCTGCAGGAGATGTGCACTCACTTCTTTTATAAACAGAGGACTCTACAAGCCCAACTCAGTAGTGTTGGCAGCAAAGACTGAAATTTTTTGAATTATTCTAGGGATGGTACATCATGGCTATAAATGTTCTAAAGTGCAGTCCCAGTAGAGCTATGAACAAATCAAACACTTTTTGGGCATGTAGATCACGTAAATAGAGTCATCTCTTGGTATCTGCAGGAGATTGGTTCCAGGACCCCAGAGGATACACAAATCTGTGGGTGCTCAAGTCTTATATAAAATGATGTAGTATTTGCATATAACCTACACACATTCTCCTTTATATTTTAATCATCTTGGGATTCCTTCTAATACCTAATACTGTGTAAATGCTATGTAGGGAGTTGTTATACTGTACTGCTTATGCAATAATGACAAGGAAAAAAATCTCTACATGTTCAGTACAGGTGTAGTCTCTTGAAAAGTATTTTGATTTGAGGTTGGTTGAATCTGAAGATGTGTACTCACAAGTATGACAGGGTTACTGTAGTTGCAATACATGAGCTGAGGTTTATTCAGCCAAGTAATGTTTCTTCTGTGCACTGAGTGCACATAGAAAAAGCAGCAGTTAATACCCACGGCTTATGAAGGTGTATTTCCCTATGAGGAATTAAAAGGAACTATTTATATACAGACTGTATAGAAGATGGACAGATTACATCGGGCAATCCCCTGATAATTTTGATACAGATGGAACTTGGCTAAAATCAGGATGATAGATAACATTCTGTGTGTGTGTGTGTGTGAGAGAGAGAGAGAGAGAGAGAGAGAGACAGAGACAGAGACAGAGAGACAGAGAGAGAGACAGAGAGGACTTTAATGGAGGTCAAGGAGGCTTTGTGCTCAAATCAGTAGATAGTGCATTTTTAAAGGTAGAAGAGGAATTTGCATGAAGATTATTGCTATCCACACATACATTCACATGAAACCTGAGTGGTTGTTTTGTTTAGTGTCATGACAGCAGAAAATACTGCCATTTTCCATCCTCAGAAGTATGATCCTCTCTAAAGATCAAAACCTAGGACAAATAATCTGGTATGTCTTAGACTAGGGCTAGAATTGCCAGCAGTGGGCAGCTCCTTAATAGCAATTGCTTTTGCACGCATGCTTACCACATTGCTGCTCCTGTGGTCGTAATAGAGTTGGAAATACAGAGCAGAGCAGACTCCTGAAAGGGATGTTTAAACCAGAGCAGCAACCTGAGTCTTCAATTGCTGGAATTTAAGCAAGGGAAATGATTTTAAATTAAAGTGAATGACTTTGACACCATTGAAGAGAATGAGCATTCTGACATTTAGATTCCTGCCATACATTTAATTTTTTCAATTATTGCTTTGGAGAAATAACAACTTCTCTAACTGGGGGTAAGAAAGACTATAAAGAGTATGAATTTTTCCCAATCTATAAAAAAAGTTTTATAGCATTTATAGTTTATTTTTCCTTTTTTCCCTCTGTTCCCTAAATAAAAGCAAGGAATTTCCTCTTGGCTTTGACATTTAATATTAGTCTGATCTTTTTAGGCCATTTTTCTTTCCTAATATTTACACACACACACACACACACACACACACACACACACACACACACACACACTTTTTAAAGTTCCTGACAGGCACAGGTAGAGGTTAGGAATGAAGTTCTAGAGAAATCTTTCACCCTTCTTTCAAATCTTGCTGGTGAGCTTTATAGTACGTGACAATAAATTATATTGTTGGAGATTTCAAGGACTGTAACTTCTTTTGGTTCCTCAGTCTGGCATTGAATTACTCAGAGAGAACTTTTCCTTACAGCTGAATAATTTTTGTTGTTTTTGAGGCAAATTGATATGACTGAAGGCTCATATTTAAGTATAATTAAAATGAATTTATTTTGAATGGAAGAGTTCTTAAAATTCTTCAGCTTCTCTGTCCACAGGATTAGTAGAGGACAGATGCCACAGAGAGTTTGGCTACATCAGTCCATGACTTTACAGTCTTTGCAAACCCTGCTCTCTGAGTTCTTATAAAAGTGAGACTGTATCGCATACTTCATTAGTTGATTCATTTAACTTTTTGTCTCACAGGAATCGAAGGGAATGAACAAGTTCTCTTTTATTTTTACTCTCTCTCACTCTCTGTGCTCTCTCTTAATATTTGCTCAGTTTGGAGCTTGGCAAAAATAATAATCATTGAACATGTGAAATAGGAAAATGAATCTATCTCAGCCTTCACAAGCTGTTACTAATTGCTGTTGTGCAGAAGTAAAGTTCCACTGCCAAATTAACCTACAATGTATCAGATTAAACTAAACAAATGGGTTTCTTTTCAGCAGAATCTATCAGAATCTAAACTCCAATGTGTGTTGTGTGAATAAAAGAGATATGATTACATAAATTTGTTCTCCTTGAATGCATTTGGTTCTTACAACAGTGTGTAGTGGCTAATTTTGAGACAACCTGACTGGGATAATGAATACCTGGATGGTTGGTACATTATTTATGGGTGTGTCTCTGAATGTTTCTTGAAGAGATGAGCATTTGTCTCAGTGGATGGAACGAACAAGGTCTGTGCTCCTGGTATGGAAAGGGCCCTCACTGAATCTACCCAGGGCCCTGGCCTTCAGACTCACACTGAGTCATGCCACTGACTGCTGCTTCTTCAACCTGCAGGTGGCAGATTGAGGAACACACTGCTACCATAATGTCAGTCAGTACTCATGATAAATCCTCTGATTTCTCCCTCTTTCACTTTTTCAATGTATACACATAGATGTTCATATGCATTATATATATATATATATATATATATATATATATATAATGCTGTATACACATACATACGTAAATAATATATTTTCTATATGGTATATATTATTGGTTCTATTCCTCTGGAACACTGACTAATATGCATGTGGTAATAAATGTGTGTTGTTATTATTGTTGACTTCATTATTTTTGTTGGTACATTGTCTTTGGAATCCTTTTTCACAGAATTTCTTAGGACTAGATTTCCCCGGAACACAGGCATGGGAAAAGCTGGTGTATCCTCTGCAAGAGAGACTCATTGGTTTATAGCACATTAGTTAGAAATTTGTAACAATATGTTGGGGTTAATCAGATGCTTATCTTTGTGCTGCCTATAATAGCAGTGTGTTAGGAAAACAATGGAAAGACGAACTTCAGAGGGAGCATTCAATATCAAGTGAAGAATTCTTCCATCGGCTCATGAGAACTTTGGCAGCCACATCATTTTCTTGGAGTTGTTGATGGGCCAAAGACATCTAATCATGTTGAGCCCCCTTTCTGGCAACATTTTATTATTTTCATCTATTTTATGTATTTAAAGGAAAATATGCACTAATGTAATATAGCCTTGTTAGTGTGAACTAGGGATGCAGCCCTCCACAATTTTGCTTTGCCCACTGAGCTGTGTCAGTATTGCATTTCATCATGATTTTAAGGATGATTCATTATTTTTACCAAGCTCATTTTGAACGCCTTCTGGGCTCTGGCACGTGGGGGCTTGTTGTATTTTATAAGCAGGCCGACTATCCATTTAGCGAGGAGGTCTTTCTGAGAAGGACCCAGCACCCTCCTCCATCTGCTCCCTAGAGTATTGTCACTAACGATGTCTTCACAGCACTGAGAGTCTTACTCTCATGGATGATGGACTCTGCTCTGCTCCCAAGACTGACATCCCTCTGGAGCTTAGGTAGGTCATGCCCATGGCTCAGCCTCTGGCTAAAAGCCCTTTCACAAGCAGAAAAGGAGCAAGGATGTGTCTAGTGAGGTTTGTTCCTTTTTTACAATCATGTTTCTTCTTGTGCATGCAGGAAGAAATTTTAATTTGGAATAAATTCTAAAATTTCATCAAACTTCATATTTGACTGTCCTGTAATTATTAAGGTAGGTCTTCACTCTCCTTTGCTTTCTGTATCTTCCTTCCCCTCTTTATGTCCTTTTTTCTTCCTTTCTTATCACACTATCTGTTCTGTTCAAGGCCTCAGAAAATCTACCTGTCCTCTGTGTCAAGCGAAATCGTTAGTAGCTCTTCAGTAGCAGTTGGTGATTTGCCAGCACCACACTCAACTTTGCAACATGCTCTGCTGTTCTCGTTTTGTCCAGAAAGAAAGGCCTTGCGTGCTCTGGCTTGATGTTTGGTAGCCCCAAGAAAAGTTGTAAATTCATAAGACAATTTTGTAAGTAGGATTTTAACGCTAATTTCCTGTTGTTAAACAAAAAGAACTGATTGAAGTTTGGCTTATTGCAGTTTGAGAGGAACTGAAGAAGCATTCAGGACAAATATTTTCAGGCTTGGAACATGTATGAGGTCACTTTGCCCTCTCAGAAGCCTGCTAGTGGTGATGGTGACTGGTAACAGGAGACGGAAATCTGGAGTCTATTCCTGGAAGCGTCTCTGCTCTGACTCATCCGTTATCCAGGGGACCCAGCATCTGATTATTTCTGCCTTGCTCTTCGCTCTGCAAAATGTGGATGCACATTCAGGCTCTGACCTTCAGGCATCACTGAATCTGGAGATGTCTGCTGGAGTCTGACCTTTAGTAGCTGCCTGGAAGTGACCCTAGGAGGAATGCCAGCAGTCAGAGGTGTGAGGGGCTGGCAGGGTCAGCGTCTTGGCAGCAGAGCCTGGGGTCAACACTGTAGCTGGTCAACGTTCACTAGGGTCTTCTTGGAAGGCTAGCTTTGGGAGGGAAAGCTTAGAAATGTTTCCTGAGTTTAGTTCTAGGGCATAAACTAAGCGATTAATGTGTAATTTTTTAACACCTTAGAGATGCTAAGAACATGTGCATTTTCAAGCCTTTATAGAATTGTAGTTTCCTTTGACTTACAAGACGTTAGACAGGGAAAAGACAAAGGAGGAGGGAAGGTCCACTCAGGCCCTTTCTAGATGGCTCATCGGTGTCAGAAGTCCAGCTACATGTGCTCAGACATTTGAGGTCAGCTAAGTGGAGCATGACCAGGTATTGTTAAGCAGAGTCTTGCCTGTTTGCTTGGTGTCTTTCTGAGTTGTGCTTCTACTAAAATCTACAGAGAATAACGCTGGATACCCCTTCTCAGATGCAGTGGTGGAGGCGGACCTTAGGAAACAGTATGTTTGATTGGAAGGGGCAAGAGACATGCACGTAACCATTTGCCTGGCAGCACATGAGTGAAGATTCTCTGGCAGTGATTTCTGTGACATGTGACTAGGTTACTTCTAAAAATAAAATGATGCTCATAAAAGACACCACAATATACTGCTATGTGATGAGACCACACACCAACATCTGCTTCATGAAATGAACTCTCTTTCAATGGTAAAAGAAGAAAAAGAAAAAAACCATAATTTTAAATGGCCTTTTGGTGTTCTATTAAATCTACTTGATTAAGAAGAGAGACCAAGATAAAAATTGCTATTTGTTATTTTCCTTGTATTGCAGGAATTGATGGAGTACAAGACTGAGTCTGAATCATTACAAAAGGGTAAGGAGGTAGGCTGCATCACCAGGGTCCAGGTACTTGTTCTGAGCAAATGATGTGTTGTAATTGAGCACAAAATGCAGAAGATCTGGAGTTCAAAGTCATTCCTCCAGTTAGTTCCAATGAGCATGTGAAGACAATCAGGGCAGGAATCATTATCCATCTCACCCCACCCAGAAAGGAGGCACCAGGCCCAAGAGGTGCAACATTTCCTCTGACATCTCCGCAGACTTTCTCTGGTGCCTTCTCCCCAGTGGCCAACTGAACTTTAAGATGCATGAAGATGTATGGTTCCTGCCCAGTGAAGTAGCTCTGGGAATACCCACAGGAGAGGACAAGACACTGAAGAATGGCAAACACCAGAAGTCCCTGGGGATCTGTGAGCTTCTTTGCTCCTGAAGCCTGGTCTTGGAATTTTAATTACTGGTTGATTTTGTTGTTGTTGAAAGTATCACAGTGCACAGTATCAGGAAACACGTGTTATGCATCATTGCCACATAGTTCAATGACACTTGCAGTGTTAAAGTCCTGTGTTCCATGGTGTACATCACAGCAGGATCTGGGAGGGCTCTGAGTCAGACCACAGGGATCAAATCTCAGCTTTGCCACCTAGGAGTGGTATGCACACTTCTCAGCCTCTCAGAATCCCAGCTTCTGATCTACAGAGTGAGGATATTAGAAGTTCTCTGTCTCTAGGGATGTTAGAATGAATTCTTCAATAAATGTCAAGTGCTTAGCTTACTGTCTGATACTCAACAACTAATTTCAACATGCACCAATAGAATACCTTTTGCTGTGTTGAGGATTATAAATTGGGACAAGAAAATGGTGTAATTCTGGTTTGGCCAGCTTAACCAAGGACTCTCCAAGGAGATAAAGTTGATTAAACTTTGTTCTCTGGAACCCCACTGAGGCTGAGGCAGTTCTAAATGCATGTTTTAACCATCCAAGATGCTTGTGACTCTTACAGGACCCCTGTGACTCTTACCGGGCCCCTGGGTTTGGGATGAGGTGGGTGTGAGTTGCTATCCATTGATCGATCTTTGAGAGGAACTGAATTTACCCTGCTATGGGGACTAGGAGAAAGGCAGATCCAGAGCAATTTCTACAGGTCTGGGTTGCACCTTTGGGGATCTTTGGTTCCAGGTGTGTGTCTGTGACTTGTAAGTCTATAGTGCAATCAGGGTTGGTGAGGGCAAAGTGCATGCATTTCAGTTTTTGCCAAGGAATCATCTGTTGGAGACCACTACAAAGGGGCTCTGAGCAGGATTTAATATTAGCCAATTGGCTTTCTGTGTTCGCTTGTGAATCTGTCCAAGGACTTGCATAGGCTCCTTGTCTGGAAATGGCGACTCATAGTAAGTGAACCTCTGTGAGTCACTAATCCATACTAGAACCTGTAGAGGTGGATGAAACCAGAAAGCCTTGAAGGATAAGACAAGATCACAGCCAAGAACACCTGGGTCATATCTCAACTAGATGAAGGCTATAGCCTCAGGCTTCTCATTCTTCAGTGGATCAACCTCATACCTTACTTAGAGAAGTCCTTGAGTAATTCTGTTCTCCTTGAGTACTCCCGACTTTTTTCTGATAACCAAATAAATATGGGTGACCCAGAGAAGGTCATGGTCTTAACCCAGAGAGAATCTTGAATTATGTGAGAGGGTTTTAATCCTCCTGGGGCCCTGAAATCATTCCATTTGCCTCTTTTATTTAGCCTTTGCTGTGCACTCGTTTGGGAGATTGTGGACCTGATCAGCCTGCAATAAGTAAGGGATATTATTAACCCCATAATCATCTGTTGCTCTTACAGATGCTGCCTACAAGCACGGGTTGGTATCACAACCAGGTACCAAGGATGGGCTTGGGGATCCTGATCATTGATGTACCTAGAGGCCCATGAGGCCAGTAGGATTGTGTGGAAAGGGGCACCAGTGGATATGTACGCTTTTTTGAGGCAATTTTCACTTTAGCATCTTCAAAGTTCTTTCAAGTTGAACAGCAGGATAAAATTCAATGATTTCTTGGATGAATATGTATACTAATTTCTCCTCCTGTTGACATTTCTCTTAGCATTTCTTCTTTTATAAAATATTTTGAGAACAAAAAGAATATATATTCACTGAAGAACATTTAGGGGAAACTGGACACATTAAAGAATGATACAAGTTCTAATTTTGCTACCAAGATGAAATTATTAACTTTTGGATGAATTTCTTCAAGTTTTACTTTCTTTGCATGTACATACATTTATTTCTGTGTAAAACAGGGATTATGCAACTTGAAAAAATTGATTTTGTTTTTATACTAAGCACAATTGTAAACATTTTCCTATGTTATTCAGCAATTATCAAAAGCATGATTCTTCATGTTTTCTTACAGCCCATGGTACACTTGACTGTGATTTTTAAAACCATGAATCTAACATTAAGTAATAAATTGGTAAAACTTTTTACTGTTGGAAGTAATGTGATGATGAAGAAGTAAGGACTTTTGTAAGTCTCTGGCTGGTTATGAGGGTAGGTTCCAAGAAGTTTATTTAGTGTATCTAAAGGTATAGATATTTCTAAGAAATCATGCCCGAGATTGCCCTCCAGAAAGTCCCAACTAACTTTCCACACTTAAGGGTGGCATCTCCTCATTCCCCACAAACACTGAGAATGTTCTTGTTTAATGCTGCGTGTTCCACATGTGTTGTTTCGTTCTGTCTGAATTTCTAAAATTTATATTTAATTTCCAATATTAACAATTGAAAGCAATCTTCTTCATTATAAAAAGTGAGGTCATACTGAAGAGCACAAAGTGAAAAGGAAGGGTCCCTTCCCTGTTCTCATTCTCCAGGCCTTTCTTCTCCTTTGTCACTTTTATGAAATCTTACACATGCATGACAATGTGAATATTTATAGTAAAATTAGACTCCTATGCACCCACAATCATGCCATTTGCCATTTTTCCCACATAAGATGCAGGAGTCTTTCTGTGTCAGTATGCTTAGAGAGTATTTCTTTTTGCTGATGTAAAATGGTCTGCTTCATTACTTCTCTACTAGACATGAGATAACAAGCTCACTTTCATGTTCATTTTTGGTCATTTATGTACACATTTCTGCAGGACAAATTTCAAATGGAATTATTTAATCTAATTGCTTTGATAACTATCTCCAAACCAGCTCCAGATAACATTATGCTCTTTACACTTCTATCAAAAGTGCCTGCAAGTGCCCATCTCTGCACTTCGGTATGACATTAGGTGTTATTGATATGGTCCTGAATTATGGTATATGTGAGGCATATCCATTATATTTCAATGAAGAAGAGTACATAAAAATGTTCCAATATTTCTGATCTAAAGATATAAAGTTTACTCCAGAGCCTCTTCCAGTTACTTTTTAGTAATTGTGTGTGTGTGAGTGTGTGTGTGTGTTTCCTCTGGACATCGTAACCGTGAATCCATATGCTAATCTCAAACTTAATTTTGCCGAAAGAGTCTTGCTTTTACACAGTAACCCTTATTTCAGAAGCTGTATTTCCCTGTGCTTAAGCAGCCTCGAGCTTTCTGTTCCACCCTAACCTTAATCCCAGCTAACAGCATTGACCTGCATAAGTAACCTGAGCCACGTCACCTCCTGCCTAAGACTTTCTTGTAGGTCTCTCAGCCCATCTAACACGAGCTCCACACCTGGTGTCCCGGCTGATGCAGGTTGATGCAGCTCAGATTCTCCCTCAGCTGTGTTCTCAGCTGGGGTTATTCTCCTCTCCCTGCCTGCCTCCCAGCTCTCTGACCACGCGAGTGCTGTCTCCACCCTGGAGCCCTGCGCCCTTTCTTCCTCCCACGAAGGACCCTCCTCCCACAGGTATCTTCCTGTGTAGATATCAGTCTGAAAGTCACAAGCTGAGTATGTGCTCGACCAAGGAGATGCTTAGGCCATACCCATTCCACCGGCCTCTTCCCAGGGAGCTCTCCACAGATGCACTCAGGACCTGTCTGTAAGCTCTGGGACAGTGTTTTACTGACATCTCCATCTCTGAGCCCCATCACACTGCTTCTCTGTGCCTGATTCTGGAAAAATACTGAATTAACTCAACAATGGGGGACAGTTTTTGTACTTCCCTTTTATTCACATGGTCCCCTTGGACTGGGCCTCTCATCTGGTTACTGGTTGTGTTTTGAGAGACCATTGCTGTGATCTGTCCCCTGAGTCCCTGAACTCCATGTGATGCTCCCTTAATTGAGACCGATAGCACCTCCTGCTTCTTCCCACACTGAAGCTTTGCACCATATTCCACAGCATCTGCCTCTGTCTGACTGTTCCTGTTTGCCTGTGTCAGTGTTTCCTCTGCTCTCCCAGCCTGGCCTCACAGCAGGGTGGTGGCCGGAAAACACTTGCTCAGTCGAACCCATTCTTGCTGTCCTGGTTGCAAAGGACCAATAAAAACACTTCATGAAGTACCTGCTGCTGTAGTTCTCTCTCTATAAAAGACATCTTTGACCTGTCTGTGGGATAGACCTTGCCAGCTTCCCAGCTGGGTGCAGCAGCAGGTGGCTAGGAGGTAGGTTCTGGATTCCACCTAAATCAGGCTTTTTCTTTTTTCTAATTCAATATTCATCAGAATATCTATGGAAACAGTCCTCTGGCCTTTATTTTTCTTAATGTGACAAATGCCCATGGGCTCCGTTGGTCTCTGGATGTGTACCCAAGGGCTGTCATATTTCCAGCTTCTGATGAATGGGGCGGCTGCTATCGGACACCTCAGAGCTTTGCAGCTGGTGACATCAGCGCACAGTGTCTGTGCTCCATCTGAAATGACAGGCCTGACACTCAGCCCACCCCCTGCAGCTGAAGGCCTGGGTAGGAATGCCTGCAGGTAAACCTGGTCGGGCATGGTGCACCTCTGGAATTTCTACTCCTCAGGGCTCCCTGGGCTGATTTGAGTTGACAGATGGGCAACTACAAGAGGGAAGAGAAATGCTCTGAAAGTTTTAATCACTCCCCGGAAATCTCTCTGTAACACTACACCATGGGCTGCTCACCTCCAAACCAGCACTTTGATTTTACTAGCACTGTAGCTTTTCCAGCAGACGTGGTCTTTCCAGCTCTTCTCCAGGGCCCTGATCCTTTTTCTTTCAGGGCCCCGATCCTAAATACAGGCCTTGAAGAAGGCAGCAGAGATTAGAAACAGTATTTTTTCCTCTTAATTTCCTTTGTCTTGATTGTCAAGTTTCAAACAATATAATTTTATCTGCTACCAAGATGCCAATGTCAAAACCATTTTCTTTGACACAGCCATTATATTAGGCCTCAGTAGAGAATTCATTCCATTTACACATGTTGTAGGATTAATGTTTGCACTGCTGAATGCCTCTCCACACTTATAGCCTACTGTTCAAAAGAGTGGAGCTGAGACATAGTGTTTCCTTGGCTCAGTGTTGGGCTTTGGCCCCACGTGTGGAAGGCATGACAGCTGTGGGCACTGGAGGAAAGGTAGGTTGAGGAGCAGGTGGCTGTGTGTGGGAGGTGTTTCTGTTCTCTAAGGAGCTGATTGGCAATGACTGATAAAATTTGCTTTTCTGTTACCCATCCACTCTTGTAGAATTTGCACCATTTAAAAACATCTATTTCATGAGTTTTTTGTCTCTTTAAGGAAAACCATCAAACTGGAGGCAATAGGCAGGCTGATGTGTGAGAATATTAAAGAGATGCAACCATCCAAAAGCTCCCGAGTGTAGCAATTATCTCGTGCATGGGACTTAGAGCAGTTCTGCATGGCACTTTCTTGGCCCTGAAAGCTTTGATAATACTCAGAAGTCCTGGTTCTTCAGGAGAGGATTATCAGTCAGCAGCACCAACCAACAATAAGGCCAGCTCATGGTACCTAGCACTTCCAGAAGCACCTGTTCTGGGTTCAGTGCTCATTCACAGGGAGCTCGGGCCAGCCTGGATGTGGAGGTGCCATTCCACTTATTTAAGAGCAACATGCTTAGGATTTGAGTGAATACATATAAATCATCCAAAATTGCAAGGGTGTGAAAATGAGGGAGTGAGGTTCAGACCTGGGTGAATCCACACAAATTCATGACCACAGGAAGTGTCTCAGGCCAGGGCATCAAGAGAAAATTCTATTTCTTTGTGTTTGGTGTCATGGGAAACAAATAACATTTTCTGGGCTAGTCTGCAGAAAGCAAATTAACACAGTCCAGTAAAAGGAGCTTTCAGACACCTCATGTGGCTGTGGTTGCCACGTGGCACCTTGCTGGTACAATATGCACAAATATGTAGTATTCATATACACTAACCCAGGCCATTCCACAGCAAACCATCCCGTGTAAGGGTGGAAGCAATCATGGTACAGCACAGGAGGAGGAGTTCTTTGTCTCTATACTAGTGTGTCAGTATGGGAAGGAGATGTGTGTGGGTGTGACAGAAGAGGGCTAAACGGACATGTTTGGCTAACAAGACTGGGAGGCAAAATACAAAGTTCTCAGAGGCCCTTTGATCTCAGGAGTAGAAAGTGAGGCTGGGAAATGCAAAGGTCTTAGGGGAAATCGATACCTACAGGTTGATTCCCAGTTGACCTTAACATGAATTTTTCTACTTTATTGAGTTACAGTGTCATTAATCCACAAGAATACATATGGTTGAATCTTTTCACTTAACATGGACCCTAAAAAATGCCAGATGCCTCTTGAAGAGTTAATGATTTATTCATCAGGAGCATACTAATGAATTTGCTCAATCAAAGGACTTTTCCCTAAGATTTAGTTGAGATTGACTGCACTAAGAAGATGACAGTTTTACTTAGGCAGAGGAAAAAGGAAACCTTCAAACAGAGAGAAGAGCAATTAACCTTGGTCAAACCCTCAACAATACCAGAGATGTAAAGCAGATGTCTTTCACAAGACATAGAAGAAGACTAAGGCTCAGGGAGGCAGTGCAGGCAGCCAGGAGAAGGTTACGGCACAGAAACATCTAAGGGTGAGAGGGAGGTTGACAGTAATCACTGTCCTCTCCATCTACATCATGAGATCACCCTCCTGAGCTGATGTTTTCCATCAGTCAAAATTCGGTGGCTGTCATGGCTGTGTTCGTGCTCTCCTAGAGTAATATGCCAAAGCTCCTACTCATTATGTGAGAGTGTTTGGATGTGGAGATTTAGGAGGACACCTAGAACTAGATGAGGTCAGAGGGGTGGAGCCCTGTGATGGCATTCATGCCTTCATAAGGACAAGAACAGACAAGAACTTCCTGTTTCCAGCATGTGAAACACAGGGAGAAGACTACACGCCCAGAAAAGAACTCTCAACAAGACCCAAGTAGAGGGACACAATCACCTTGCACTCCTGACAATCTGGTCAGCAGAGTTTTAGGGTTACTTGTACAATGAAGTTTTCCCATTAGATTCTGTTTTGGCAAAGTCTCTCTCAATGAACAACTTAGCCACTTGTGTCAGGGACTGTGCCAGCATTGTGGGGCTTATTGTGAGCCATGCAGTCAGAGCCCATTAGGAAAAGTAGGTGTGTAAGAACAGAAAATAGGAAGAAAAAGGTGATTACCAAGCTCACTTCCGGTAGAGAGGGCTTCTCAAACTTCAGCATATTTGCCATTGGAGCCAAATCATTCCCTGCTATGAGGCTGTTCCTGTATATTGTGGGGTGTTAACATGATCCCTACCTTCCGTCCACCAAAAGGTCATAATATTGCCCCAGTCTGACAACCAAAAATATCTTCAGGTGTATCCGGACGTCTCCAAGCGAGCAGGTCTTCCCTGGTGAAAGCCCCTCATTGAGAAAAGAGGGAAACTGGGGATTGAGGAGGCATCCAACAGGACACAGATGGGGGAGGTACATGGATATGCCGGCACTGACGTGGAAGCCAGGAAGCCCTGTCCTCGGAGCAGGAAAGCGCCAGAACACGGGATTGGAGCTGAGAATTGTATTTAGAAAGAAGTAATTTAAAAAATAAAATAGCTACTGTCTACTGAGCGCTAAGTTTATGGCAGGTGTTTTAAATGTATCAGCTCCTGTAATCGTCCTACCCATCACTTTTTAAATATGAAAATTGAGCCTTGGAAACATGCAGTGGCCTGATGAATCTGCAGCTTTGATTCAGCAGACATAGGAGTTTCCATCTGGCTTGATAATCAATATTCTAAAAATGGACCCAAGCTTTGCTCTTGGTGCTATTCCCGTCCATTTCTTGCCCTTCCCAGACCACTCAAAAAAAAGCACACACACATACACAGATTAATGGAAAATTTTACAACTGAGAAAACAATGTCATTTGTCACTTAGGAGACAGAGGCAGGAACAAAGCTTGTTATAGGAATAGCAATTTCTGAAAACAACTTCCACACTCTCTCATGGTTGTTTATGAGTGTTCTTCCATGGCCTGCTGCCTTGTGCACATGAAAGGCTGTGTCCTTAGAGGATTGTCCTCTTCTTCTCAGACCCTCATCTGACCACCTACTTGCTACTCAGTCACTCGGGTCACTTCTGCTTGGTGGCTCTGAAACCCTCGGGCCGTGTGATAGCTTTTGCATGTACAATGCTTTCACCTAAAATGTTCTTGGTAGCTTCTTGGCTAACTTCCTCATCTTCCCCAAATGTTTATTAAACGGTATGCTTTTTTTCAGTACAACTTCTCCTTTTGTCCATAGCAATGATCTACCACTTATTAGTATATTTTATTTATTTTCTGGTTTCTCTTCTAGAAATCAAATTCCATGAAGGCTAAATGTGTGGTCTGCTATTCGTACTGCTTGCCATATAGTTTGGATTTAAAATGTCCTCCAAAGGCCCACGCGTTAGATTGGCTCCTAGCAGTGGTGCTGCTGGGTGGAGCTGGAGTCCTTTAGAGTTGGGCACATACAAACAAAGTTAGCTCGCTGAGGATGTGTCCCCAGAGGAACTGTGGGACATTGCCCTTTCTTTGTCTCCTACTTTTGCAAGAAGCGATCAGTTTGTTGGAAGAGCCTGTGCTCTTTGGTATAATGTGCTGTATTTCCACAGCCTCAAAAGAATGGGGCCCATTCATCATGGACTAAAACTTTTAAAGCCATGAGTCCAAAGAAGTTGTCCTCTTTTTAAATCTATTACCTCATGTATTTCATTATAGTAATGGAAAGCTGACTTTCTCATTGCTGGGACAAAATACTCAATACCCACAGCTTTTACAGAAGGAGACAGTTGATTTAGCTCAAAATTTGAGGGTTTCAGTCTGTGGCCTGCTGGCTCCAAGGCAGGAATGTCGTGTCAAGAGAGCATGGGGGGCGCATAGCTGCTCACTTGTGGCGGCTGGGAAGCAGAGTGGGGGCAGCACTGGAGAGAGCAGGCTACATACCATTCCTAGTCCCCCAAGTCACACCACAGCGGCCCAATCAAACACACTCAGGAACATGCTCTACGAATCCCCTAGCATTTCTTAATCCAGTGAAGTTGACAAGTCAGGGTTAATAGTCATACTGACTAATGCCCTGCTGTACTTTAGGGCAGGATATGGCACTGAGTAGGTCTTATCCAAAGCAGTTTTGAATCAGTGAGTAAATTTCCTTGAGGACAGGTTTTTGGGTGGAAATCAAATATGTGTGGAAAGGAAAGGTGCTTCTGTGTGTGTACGGGAAGTAGAATGTCATCCTGAGAGCCAAACCTTCCACTGTCCTAATTCAGTTGCTACTGCTTTTGCCCCCTGGCCCTTCAGCCACAGGGATCCCAGGAAGAGCATGATAATGTGACTTGGTGCTTTTCTTAGTAGTCATGGTCTATTGGATTTTGTGAGATTGCACTTGTCTTGGTATGAAAAGAATGATCACATTGGGGGAGTGAAAGTAATTACTCTGTATTGCTTAATATACTTAATAACTGTTTAATAAAGGATATAAAAATTTCTCTGCTTTTCACCTTTGTAAATGTCACTCAATCTATAACCTAATTACTTCAATTTTCCATTTAGAAAATTAACTCATTTTGAAGGCATGAAAAAACAGCTGAGGAGTTTTCCTTTCTGGCTGAAGACTTAGAAACTCAGATGAGTTCATGGACCTTTCAGTTCTTGGAGGTCAACAGCAGAGCTTCCGAGTCAGCTAAATGGACTTCCACTTGTGTCCCTGCTCCTTGAGTTTGACCTGAAGTAAATCAATTAAAGCAGACACAAGATTCTCAAATTGCCCTCCCTCCCTCCCTCTCTCTCTTCCCATTTCTTCTTGCAGGGTACTCGCTTGACACAAAGAGATCTCAGAAACCACGCTGAACATGATAGGAGGGACGTCAATGTTTGAAAAAGGAAATGAGAAATGAAATAAATTGTGTCAAGTATCTACTATGTGCTGGCTCTTAAGCTAGGTACCTCTGTACAGCTTATTGAAATTCTTATCCTTTTGTTGAAAGAATAGAGGAATGGAGGAATGATGATCCCATTAATATTGTCTAGTGTTTAATAAATCTTCATATATTCCAAATGTTATTCTAAATGGTTTATATGAATATTTAAATTAATTCACATGACAAGACTATAAGGTAAACATTGTAACTGTGTCATTAAACCCATCTTCTGGGTAAGAAAGTGACTATTTAGTGAAGTTAAATAATTTGCCTAATCTTATAGCTTATCAGTAGTTAACCCTAATGATGAAATAATTGTTGTTTGTTCGTACTTTAAACAAAGCTCAAAAATTTTTAATGCCCTTCTAAAGATCACCACGCTAGTATGCTAGAGTGTGGTAGGTCAGAATGCAACATTTCCTTTTTGCATTACAAGCCTATTTTCTCCAAAGAGGTTTCGTTTGACCTTTAGGATACTCCATTTAATGCTGAGATAATCTATGGACACAACATTGTGGTTGACTGGAAAGATGCCGCACAGCACAGTGCACAGGTGTGACCAAAGTGAGATTCTGTGGCAAGGATCTTCCTGCAGCATGGTCTGTCTTCACTCATGGACCTGGGCCTGGGTACTTCCCAGTTGGAGACTCTCTCCATCCTTCACAGTTCAAGCCTAAGGGCCAATGACTGAGGAGAGAGCTGAACTACAGGGACCGCTGCGATTCCCTCTCCAGAGCAGGGAAGCCAAGGGAGGCCTTTGGACACTTGGCCTTTGGAGGTGAAGGAGGCCTCTACGTGCACAAACCCTGAGGTCTGGGAAAGGTGACATGAAGCCGACCCGCAGGGACCAAGCCCTAGAAGGTATTTTTGTTTGAAATGAAGCATGTGCCTTCTTTGGCAGAAAGAACTTATCTATATTGAATTCAGAGTCTTAAATCTGGTCCAGATGATTTCACTGATGGCTGGGTTAAGCTCCTGATGCAGGGATTTAATGCAGGAAGCCAACTCACTGTGGGCTGGAGTGGCATTATCAGACCACCGCAGTCTCCTTACAAAACTGACTCACCAAATACTAATTACAAGTTTTCTTTGAGTCAGGAGACTTTAATAGATCCTTGGCTTTTTGTTCTCTTCCACTTGGTGATAAAAATTGATTGTGACTAAATCTGAATAATATTCTTTTTCTTGCTCTTGCTCTCTCCAGACGGTAAGGGCACAGTCACTGAAATGGGGGGAGTGGCCTGCAGGGTGGGCCTTCTTCTAGGCAGACACCTGCGCCGGTCCAGCAACCATCTCTGCTTTGAATGCTGTGCCAACAAGGGCCACTGCCATGTGGGTGGTGGTGACCTGTCACTTCTGCCCATGCAGAGGGGACAGGTGCTCTTTCTCTTAGCCAACCTGACGGCCTCCAGGGGAAGATGTGTGTGCTGAAGGAAGCAGGCATGAGAGGTTGTCTTCAGATACCATCTGCAGCCAGATTACGGTCTTTACAGCCAATACAATTCAACATCCAGGTCTCTGGGGGGCTGAGTGTGACTACCAGTCCCACTCTTACACAGGGGTACCACGGAGGGACCCTGGGCTTTTGTACTCAGCTACATCCCCAAACTTTTATATATATATATATATATATATATATATATATATATTATACATATTGTTTTAAAACAGGGTCATGCCAAGTTACTAAGTTCCCCAGGTTAGGTTCAAACTTGTAATCTTCCTGCCCTGAGCTCTTAAGGTGCGTGGATTAGAGGCATGCACCACCAACACAGGCTTGATCTGCCCGCTTTAAACAGACAGCTCAGGGGACTGTTGTGAAAAAGAAAAAGTGGTTTTCCTTGAAAAGGAAAGGTATTTTCAAAATTTGATGAATCATTTACTTTTAAAACCTAGAAGTCACTGGTGAGGAAGATAAGTAAACTTCTTCCTTAACTGGTCAGCTGTAAAACTCCAAGCTTTATGGCTAGATGCACAAGATGGGTGGGACACACCGTGGGGTCTGGGGTCAGCCCTGAAGCTGAGCTGACTCAGACTGCCCATAGCAAGCACCTCTTTGTCTTTGTTTGGTTTCCTGAAGTTCTCTACTGACGGTGCTCATACCACACTTTGAAGAAAAAAACCCTCATGGAATGGCAGTGAAACAAGGAAAATGGATGCTGAGTAAGAAAAATGTTTTCTACTGAGGCAAAGATGAGGGAACCACACATACCCGTCGGTAACGGTCACATCTGAGGAGAAGCGTATGTCCGTAACACGGGAAAACTAACATTTCAAACTATGCAGGGTAGCCGTAGCGCATGGCCATCAGACCTTTGAAACTATAAAAACTGTGTTGGGATGATGGTGGCACACACCTATAATCCCAGTACCCAGGGGGTTCAGACAGGAGGACAATGGCAAGTTCGAGGCCAGCATGGGCTACGTGATGAGCTGAAGGACAGCCTGACCTGCACAGTGAGAAGAATCATGCTGGGTCTGGGGGACAGTATCATGAGTAGTAAGAAATTGGTTTCCAGTTTTACCTAAGAGTAATGAGGAGCCTGGGTGAGCACTCAGTAGTCAGGACCTTAAATGTGAGATTATTTGAAATTGTTTCATTTTTCAAGTGCATCTAGGTTATATCTCCTTCATTGGTACTTTAAATGTCTTTATTAGTACATGTTTGTGACACATAGTGATTACATCCAGTGTGAGCAGTTGGTTCATGTACATAACACATCTTAATTCTTTTATGTACTTTCCCTCTCCTCCCTCTCATCTCCCGCCATCTGTTGGACCCTTCCCATCTGCAAAAGATGCCTCTTGCTATTTGCTACGATCTGTCTTTTATTTTGCTCTTAGTACACTATGGGTCTCTCATACGATAGAAGCCATGTGATATTTAAGCTGTGTGTCTGCTTTATTTCACTTGACATTATGGTTTCAAAGCACATCCATTTCTCCACAAATGATTCAAATTTATCCCTCTTTATTGCAAAGTAGTATTTCATTGTGTATAATACCACATTTTCTTTATCCATTCATCCATTGATGGGCATATAGGCCACTTCAAAGATTTAGCTATTATAAATTGTGCTGCTACAAATATATAAAGAATTTAAAAAATTAGCTCCCTTGAAATTAATTTCTTTTTATGGTGAGAATTTATGTTTTTAAAAGAATAATTTATATTATAAAATATGTGATATGTATTTTTTATCTGTCTCAAAATTTATGGTGCTTATTTCCATGTGGGTGTTTACAGTGAAGGAGGTTGGGCCCTGGAGAAGGAGGGTGGTCCCAGTGGCTTCATCTGCGTGACTGTGGCACTTACTGTAGCATCCAAGATGTGCAGGAATTTAATGAGCTATAACCAGTGTAATGCTGAGGTAGTATTTGTCTTCCTTACTTGTAATACCTTGCATTTCATACAATTAAGTCAAATTTTGTGAAATTGCTTATATGTACCTATTTTTTTGTGTAGAAAAATGGCAGTCTCATCCCATCAGCCTCATAGTAATAGGCTATAGTGATGGCAATATGTAAATACGGTAATGGTAACTGGATGACTGTTGCCAGGTCCTGAGGAATTCCGGTAGGAGAAAGTACGGATGGAGACTGTGGAGCAGGGCCGGAGGAGCTGCAATTAGAATTTCCTGAGTCCCATGTGTGGCCTGAGGGCCACAGAGAGGGCTTGAGAGCCTCTGGAGAAGGAGCTCCCTGGGCGGGGGTAAGAACCCTCATCCTCCATTGGTGGTGGTGGCAGGACCAGTCTTTGTTGACCATGAGGCTGAGTTTCCTCCTTGGACCTGCTGTTGGAGCAGAGCTAAGGTGAAAACACAGCTTCCTAAGTGGAAGGATTTACTTAGAAACAAAGCTTCCAGGTGATAGGACAGCTGAACTCTAGTCAGTTTTTAAAGTTTTTAAAGCCCAACGTTCAATGTCTAAGATGCTTCAGAGGTAACTCCTAAAACAACTTCTCCCCCCAATACTCTAGACTTCAGCTGATATACAGGAAGATTTCTTGGGAATTGTTATTGTCTTGTAATCATTATGTTGCAAATAATACCATCTGAACTATGCTTTTTTGTGACATATTTCTGGGTGGGAATTCAGAGGATTTAAAGCTGTTTTTAGAAGGCGTCTTCTAGGAACAAGATGTTCTTCCTTGAAAAGTTCCTGTAAAATCAATATTGATTCTTAGGGCGAAGCATATGATCTGCACCTTTGCAGTTCTTTCTGTATCAGCATCAATTGCAGGCCAAGAGACACAATTTTGAGCTTTAAAGATTGGTGACCTTAATAACTTTGGCAAAAGACCCTCTGAGAAACTGTTGTGAGGGGTGCTGTATTGCTGCACACCACACATGGAAATGGCAGTTACTCTATCCACGTGCTTGTAAGTGTTACTGTCAGAGCCAAAGAGCTACCAGGGGTGCGTCTTTTAATTGTTCGAACATGTGCTTTCATTACAATAAAGCTACCAACTGTGGGAGATGAACCCTGATGTTCCAGTGGCCCAGGACAGCTGAATCAATTGCTTCAGTAGTAGTCCAGTGCGTGTGTCTGGCAGAGGGTCTTTCACGTGGCAATCAGGAGCCCAAGCCTCTCCCCTGCTCTGCTTCCACTGTCTTCCATATGTAGTTTTCATGTTGTCTCTGAAGGGGGAAGAGGCAGGCGATGGTGCATTCTCCCTTTAATCCAGCGAAGATGTGCACTGATTCTCCTTACAGTCTATGAGCCAGAAGCTGGTATCACAGCTCCGTGAAGAGGAACTGACCCTTACCCAGACATTCACTTCCTCACAGCACAGTTTTGCAGGAAAAAACACATCTTTGTGGGAAGCTAGATGCTGCCCCTGTCAACACAGACTCTGCCTCTTCTACTTTGCTGTGATTAAATAATCAAGATATCCTGATGGTACATGCTCGGCATCTTTTTGTGAAAGATTTTGAAATGTACCCTTCTTGAAAATATGGTTCTTGTAGAACCTGCCATCTTCCCGAAGAAGGGACAACTCATAAAGGGCCAACACTCGATGGCTTCTCTGACCTGGCCTCCTTGACTTGTGCTCTAGTGACTATAGAAACAAGTCACCAACCCTTGTATTATAGGTAGCAATTCTATTATAAATGTCATCTCTGATTTTTGTGACACACAATGATGGGGTATCATTCGGGAGAGGCTTTTCCAGGGCCATTATAAATGTCAAATTTGGTTGGAGGAGTTCACTGTGAATGCTGCGTGCAAGGCAATTCCACGCACCCATCTAGGAAATTGCCAGTGTTGCACGGTGCAGACAGTTGGTATGGCTTTTCAGTAACTTAGAAATGAGCTCATACTAGGCTCTTGGTTTCATTTGTAACATTTTAAACTCTAATCAATGATTGATGGCTCTGGCTAATAGTATGCTATAATTCTACAAGTGCCTTAACATTTTTATTCTTTAAAATAGCAGAAGTGGGGCTAGGGATATAACTCAGTGGCATAAGCATCTGCCTGGCAAGTGGAAGGTCCTGAGTTCGATCCCCAGTACCGGAAAAAAAAGGAAGTTTGATAAAATAGCAGAAGCATGCAAGCATCCTTGGGCATAAGCATAAGCAAACAGGAGCTGGAGCTTTGAAATCAGACATTGTGATTATGCTGAGCTTCATTTACCCCACCAGTGGGAGTAATAATAGTGCCCACTTCATGGGAGAGCTGTGGGGATGTAGCAAAGTAATACGAGTGAGAAACAACCCAGGGCTTGGCACATTAAGTAGCCAATAAATTGTAGCTGTTCTTTTCCTCCTTTTCCCTCCATATTAATTTTCTATTGCTGTTGTAACAAACTGCCAAAAGCCCATGTTTTAGAATAACTTACAGTCCCATAAGCTAAAAGTCCAACATAGTTCCTGGAACTGACATCCGGGTGTCAGAGCAGGTTCCTTCTGCAGAGCTCAGGAGCCCCTGGACCTTTTCTGGCTTCTAAAGGTCATCTACAGTTCATGGCTCAGGGGTCTTTCTTCCATATGCAAGACTGGCTTCAGCAGATGAAGCCTCTTCTATCCCATTGCACCAGGCCACTACATTTACTATCCTCCCTTAGGCAGTCTTCCTTGTTAAGACCTCTATGATTTCATGGCATATCTGTGTCATCCAAACAGTTGCCCTACAGTCAGCGGGTGAGGAACCTTCCTCCCATCCGCATCAGTGACCCATCTGTATCATCCATCCCATCCACAGTTTTCAACCTATCTTTCAACTTCCATTCACCCTTGCCCCGTGGCCTGCTGTACGCACAGAACTGAGGACCAGAATATAGACATCTGGGGTTGAAGGGTGCTCATTTTTCTGTCTCCTCAAAGTTTTTGTGGGTTGTTATTACTGAAATGTTAGTACCTTTATGTTCCAACTTATTTGGTGCTATGCTCTGTCTTTTTTTGATTTAAACTATTCTTACCATGGAAATCTTACGAAGTATTTTTCTGATGCTTAATTCATGTTTTGCTCCACAGCAACAATTTTAAGCACAATGGACCAGAATAGAGATAATATTCTATTATTTACCAGTAGCTATGAAGAGCAAAATAATAATGCATAGTATCATACTTTTTTTCCCTTTGGAGGCTCTGATGTCACTGGAAAACATGCCACAATAAGCAGCCAGCACAAGCCAGGAACGGAGGCACACACACTCCACATGAAAGGCGTCTATTCCCCCCAGTGATTCTAGAATGACTGCAGGTGCAATCTGTCCTATGATAAACACTTGAAAGGAGAAAAAAGTAAAGTTAAATTGTACTGTTGTGGGATTTGTTGCCCTCTCCCACATGTTCTCTTCTGGGGATGTTTGCACAAGTGCAGTTGGCATCCTTGGCTGTGTAAGGGATGATTTGAGGGACCTTTCCAAGCTTCAGGTGGAAGATCTGCAGGCTCTGGATCATGAATTAGGGTTGGCTCAAGGTAGCCATGCATTTATGCCTACTCTGTTCCTCTTCTTGTCCTCTCAGATCTTTTCTAGGACCCTGACAGGAACCTCCTTGTGCAGGAAGGTTGCTCTGCTCAGAGGAGAGGAAGGCTGTGCTTCCCGGCCTGTAACACTGCTTCCATGTTCCCTGCTCAGCCAGAGGGACCCACTGCCATGGTGGGGGCCAGCCTCCCTCCACTGCTCTCTGGGCTTACTCCTCACACCTACTCCAAGGCAGAACTGTGCATTCACACCAGCCACCCCGCCAGGGCCTGGGGAGCAGACTGAGCTCTGGGAGGAGGGCTCAGCCTGGGCCTGGCTGGGAGGGGCTGGGCCTGGATGGGCCTGACATGGCAAAGAAACAGTTCAGAGGGGGAGAAAGAGGGTCAGGAACTTGGAGAAATGGGGAGAATTTCCATTTAGGCTTTTGCTATAGGCAGATTATTCCAGCCAGTCGCTTTTCTGTGTGCAAAAGCAAAGGAGAAAAGAGTGGGGTGCTGCAGAAAGAGGAGGGCGGGCTGTGCAGCAGCAATCAATGCTCTCCTTTGTGCCGCCTGACATTTGAGGGGCTTGTTATCGGCAAGTGCTGGCTGCTTTATCTAAATGTATCTCCCTGACTGCCAGGCGCTGCTGAGAGGTGGGACGTGTGATGGCCCTGGGAGATACGACCTGCAGCTGCCGTCACACTGGAGAGGCAACCTGTCCCTCTCTCCAGGGCTTGGAAGGGCAGAGAGAGGCTGGGAAAGCAAGGTGCTCCCCACTCTGAGAGGCAGTGTTGCTCCTCCTGTGGGTTGAGGGAAAGAGCCAACCAGAAAAACCTAACCCCAAAGCCCAGGCACCCTCCCCAATCAGCAGTGCCTGCACAGGGGCAACCCCGGCCCCCCAGGGGATACGCGAACAGCACGAGGAGCCCCGTGTCGTGTCTGCATTTAAACTAGAAGCCATTGCCTGGTGCCTGTCCCTCTGCTCTGGGTTCTGCCAAGGCTGTCTCCACACTGCTCAGCTCTCCACTCCTCAGACCTGGGCGCATCTTCCTATCAATGAGGACTGGCCAATCGGCTCGGCAGGCCCTCATTCTGGATTTTCTTTACAAAATCTAAGCCTTGTCCTGGTCAGCATACACAAATATATCCACTCCACCCCAAACCTAACAAAATGTATATGCTCAAGACATTGTCCTCCACCAACTGTGTTTTGTATGACATTTAAACTGCTTATAGAACTAGGATTGCTTTTATGGACTGACTGGTCTGATCTGAGACAATGCAGTATCCTGGACAATGAGGTGGCACCTCACCCCTGTCAGGACAGCTGCTATCAAAACAAGACCAATGTTGATAAGGATGTGGGGAAACAGTCCCTTATGCACTGCTGGTGGGAGTGCAAAATGCTGTGACCATGATGGAAAATAGCATGGGGCTCTTAGTAATCTGCCTCATATCCAAAAGGATTGAAATCAAGATCTCAGAGAGATGTTAATTTTCCTGTATTCAGAATAGTAATATTCATGATGCAGAAGATGTAGAAACAAACTAAATGTCCAATGGCAGATAAGTGATAGAGAGACTTGGTATATTTATGCACAGCAGAATATTATTCAGCTTTTAAAAAGGAGGAAATTCTATAATATGCAACATCCGGGGTAAACTTTGAAGATATTATACTAAATGAAATAAGCCAGGCTGGGGATATAGCTCAGTGGAATAAGCGCTTGCCTAGCAAGTGCAGGGTCCTGAGTTCAATCCCCAGTACCGCAAAAAAAAAAAAAAAAAAAAAAAAGAAATAAGCCAGTTCCAGAAATACAACCCTTACAGGAACTCTATTGGTGTGGGGAATGTGAAACAGCCAACCTCAGCATCCGGGGTTGGAATGATGGCTTCCGGGGGAGAGGAAGACCCAGAGAATAGCTGATTGCCAGACATAAAGTTTCAGTCCTGGACGATGAGCCAGCTGAAACCTAGGGCTTAACTCTGAGGGCAGGTCCTAGGTTACCTGTTCCTACTACAACCAATATGTCCATCAGTGACGTGGCCAGGGCCCCAGAATGGTCCCTGTTTAGAACTTCTCCCTGTGACTTGCTGCTGAGTCTCAGGCAGTGGCTTAGGCATCTGAAACCTCAGTTTTTCCATCTGTGAAGTTGTCATAATGTCTGCAGTTTCAGGTGGTTATGAAAATTAAACGAATCATCACTTTGCCTTGTGCCTGGAACACCAGGATTTCTTAAGGTGGTTATAGGGATATAATATAGTTCATTTTCTTAGAAAAGGCTATACAGAATGAGTACCCTTTATCCAAATGCTTGGGGCAGAAGTGTTTTGGATTTCAGATGTTTTAGAATGTTTACATAGACATGAATGTTTGCATATAGACATAAAACATTTATAAAAATTAAACAATTACCATATTTTTGATCACCCTTGTAGTGGTAAATATTTTCTTCATTTCTTCGGAATATTTACCTTTATTCAGTTCTAGTTTGTATCTATCTATCGTAATTACTTATGACACATCTTGAGAATGGGACTCAAGTGAACACATAATTCATTTTTATTTCATATACACTTTATACTCATCACCTGCAAGTAATTTCACACAACATTTTAAATAATTTTGCACATTAGACAAATTTTCATAATGTGGAATTTTCCATTTATGGCATCATATTGTTGCTAAAATAGTTTCTGGTTTTGGAGAATTTTGGATTTTGGGGGCTATGAATGCTGAGGCTGCACTAAAATTCTTCGAAGCACGTGGTTGGATGTCTGCTCATCATGTGGATATTTCCAGGGAAAGCGGTCCTTCCAATCGCATGTAGGTAAACCCGTGGAGAGGGAAAGTGATAGAGTTGGGCCCTGGCCCATCCTCTGCCTTCTGCCCAGCATCTGATACTTCTTCCTCACATTTATAATATGCTTCATGTGCCATCAACCTGCAGGTTATTATACTGTGTAGGTTAGTATCAAACAAAAACAGAAAGAACAAATAGCTAACATGCATTACAGAAAAGTCTCCACTAGGCGCGTGGTAGGTGAGGAGGGAGGCTGAGAGTTTATGGGTGAGACGCCTCATGGCTGACAGCATTTCACTTAGGTGGGCTCTTCCTACTGCAGTATTGATGGCTTCTCTTCTGGAGACACAGTTAAAACCACCTCTACCACTGAAATCTCAGTTTAGAGCTTAGCATAGATTTACACTTGCCTAGAGGCAATGGATTCGTCAAAATGGCCATTACTGGTGAAATTAACCAATTTTTCCCTAATGTGAGTTTTTGCTATGGTGGTGTTTCAGAGAAGCATCATCTAACAGCAACAAAAAGTTTCACGAGTCCACAGGCAGAGTGATATTCATCATCTCTATTATCTCTTCCGCTACAGAGGCTTCTTTGCCAAATATGATAATTAATTAGCTCTGTGCTGCCAGCTCTGGGGTGGCTTTCTCTCATTGGAGGCTAACGCGGCCCCGTGTGTGGCTGTGCTCTGGCTCAGTTGCATGGTGCCCGGGAAGCTATATAAAGAAAGGCAACATCAGCATAATTATAAACCAAAAGCGTCAGAAGTTTGTCATATGACTTTATTTATAAGGTTGATGTTTCTTTCTTGAGACCTAGCAAATAGAAGGCATGAGACGTGGGCTGTTATGGAAATGAGAAATAATACCCTTGTGATAGATGCCAGTGACACAATCCTAAATTCAGGAGAAAGATAAAAAAACAAGCCCTTTAAAATACATGTGGCTTTTTAAAACGTTCTGCTACACTTTTTGGTAATTCAGTTTTTCGATGGGGCTGTAGGATCTGATTTAGTTTGGAGCTGTTTGTATCAGTTTGTTATTGGTAATGTTATGCCTAGACAAGTGAAGCATAAAAGGCCATCTTTGTTCTCAGGGCAGCAATGATTTCTATGTCCTTAAGGTAGAAAAAAAGGAGTGTTTTCTTATTTTGTTTTCTGGAACACTCAAAAAAACTAAAAATAAAATAAAAAATAAAAATAAGTAGTACGAGTGTAATTGCATGGGTGTGGTTTTAAAGAGCTGGAGACTGCACTGCTGCTTTCCCCTCTTCTGCCGGCATTCGGTCACCTCCGTGGGAAATCCTTCCCTGGGGGGTGCACGGTGCACCCTTTTCTTCTGCCACCCTCTACAGCCGCTCTCAGACACCTCACCTTTGTGAAGATTTCTGTGTCAGCAAAACCAAGGGGCATAAGGGAGGCCTGGGACCACTGCGACCACTGTTCTATCAACATGAGCTTCTTTTCAGCCTGAATCTTTCCCATTTTTACAGTGGGCACGGAGGCTGATCCAGTCACCCCTGCTCCTGTGCTGTACTGATGGAGCTTGTGACCCCCTTGTTTATTCCCTTCCTCCTCCCATCCCCCTACACCAACATCGACATTTGTCCCAAACCCTCTCTTAATGCTGTAACATAATTCATCAGGACAGCCTTAATGAGCTGATAATTAGTCTGGTGGGAGGAGGTGAGGAGGGAGGGGGACAGAAATGCCAGGCTCAGGGAAAGTTGAGCGGCAGGGGCACTTTAAAGATCCCTGAGAGAGCTTTTTGTCAACAGAATGGATCACACTCGCAGGCAGTAAAACTTTCCAATGACCTTCATGTCAAAATATTAGGCTGCTGTTTTTCGCCGGATGGTGATTTCATAAACATAAAAAGCACACATATCATTCAGAGTGCAGCAAAATTTGTCTCAGATATGTGGAGCTCCTTTTTTGAAAAGAAAGACTAATGTAGCTCTATGTGTTGGAGAAAATGACATAACATCTCAGCCTTTCACTGCTGCCAGAAGAGATATTTATGGCAGGCTTGTGTGCACTCTTCACCCTCTCTCTCTTTCTCTCTCTAAAAGGAAACACTTAACTGTGCTCATTGATATATAAATAGATACAAGAGAAAGATGTTGACCTTACAGAAATTTTCTAATTTTCATTCAGGAAAATTGCTCACTGAGCTTTGCAACTTACAAAAATCAAGGACACTAATAGAGATGCACAGTTAGAAGATAGAGTTATGATGCACTGCTGAAAGTAACTCTTGAATGGGAGGGAAAATTATCAGAATTATGGACAACGTATATTTTGTTCTGAAATAATTTCTTCTCAAGGTTAACCTTCAGGAAGACAGATTAATGCTTGAATTTGTACAGTCTAAATGCCAGGAAATGTAAATAAATATGTCCTGAAGAATCTGTAGTTCTTTTGCTAGAATTTTGGTGCCCTCCCTTATCTGAGAGGCAGCAAGCTGGGTGGGTACTGGGGAGCTGTTAAGGTGTCCTGTTGTAAAAACATCAGGTTTAAGCCGCAACCCTAACAATAAGTAACCAGTTTGGGGAACTGGGAGACAGTGTTGAATGGAGAGAGATAGAAAATCCAGTAACTGATAGAGATTAAAATAGTATTTATATGTCATTTTCTAATAGTACAGTGGTCACCAGTCAATAAAGATAATGTACATTGAAAGTGCTTTGCCAAGAAGAAAACAAGACAAATGTCATGTTTTATTGTTGCTTTTAGAATTAAGAGGTGATTACTTCACCTGGGTTTCAGTGCCACAGATCAGAACGGATCCTCTTCCTTCTGTCATCTTCGGCATGTCTTGGTAAAATGAAATTTCTGCCTGCCCTTAAGATTTGAATGAGCCCAGTGTACTGCTAAGCAAATCATGACTCACAGTCTTGCGATCCATCTCCTCTCCTCCCTGTGCTTCTCAAGCTTCTCAGACTTGAATCACCAGCAGACGAGATCTGACTTAGTGGCCTCTGGGTGAGGCGCCCAGGCTCCGCCCCTCTCTCAAGTCCCCAGTAATGTTGGGCTGCGGGTCAAAGGAGAAGCCCCCGACACTCATGGTCACCTTTTAGGTTTCATCTCATGAAGCCAGTTTCTTTCTGGGCTCCAGCTGCAGCTTGGACCCTGACAGCAGACACACAAGAAGGGTGTGGCTGGCTGATCACAGTGCCATGTTATGAATCAAAACGAGTGACCCCTATTGTTCATGATGACCCTACCTATTTTACTTTTACAAAACTTTAATATAGTCAGATCTTATTGTCTATCTCCTTCTAGGTTTTAAACAAGGAAGGTCCATTTCTTTGGTGCACACAATAAAGTCTGTTAAAATAGAGCATGACTCGGTTTCTGACAGTAGAATTGAATAGGTAGAGGCATTCTTCCACAGCCTGGACCAGTATCTGTGTTGTCGATCATGGTAGGGGCTGGCAGGGTGGGGACGCCAGTCTAGACACACTCAGAAACTCAAGCTGAGGCTGGGACTTCCCTGGGAGACGCGCGACCCTTGAAAGACGCTACTAAGATCCATGGCTTTGACCGATACCTCACACTCTGAGAGCCAATACAGACTTGCAACATTGCTCAATGGCTGGATCATTTTATTAGAAAAATAGTTTCACATCTAGGCAATACTATGTTTTTCTCCAAGACACCCAATTATGTTGTGTATCTTTTGGGGTTAGTATGATTGCATATAATCTACTCTGGGGACACAGGTAACCTTGACAGCTGCAGAGGCCTTGGGACCACTTTCCAACCAGCTCGTAGGCAGACAGTTGAAAGACTCTGGAGTGGGTATATGTAGGAGGCTCATTTCCCAGAGCACTGTCTTGGCATCCATCATGGCCACTATACAAGGCCTTCTGCACAACTCTCACCCATGATTTCCACCCTCTGCTGACGAACGGAAACATCTTATGAAGAGAAGTTATCCTTTGTGAGTGAATACTCAGCTAAACTCTTTTCAGGCTCTTCCAAATATTTTAGAAGCACCATTTACTTAAAAATAGTCGAATCTAGTGCTGCACTTCTATAATCTTAGCACTCTGGGAGGCACAGAGAGGACTGCAAACTCAATTCCAGCCTGGGAAACTCAGTGACTTAATGAGAATTTATCTTATAATAAAAATAAAAAGAGTTGGGGATGTAGCTCAGTGCAAAGGACTGCATTTTAACCCCTAGCACCAAAAAACCAAAACAGAACAAAAAACAGAATTGCTGATAAATATCATTTTAGTATATTTGTCAAATTAGTTTACTCCCAAAGCCTGAGTAGTGGTCATGAGCATCCTAGAAATGCATATACTGTGTCTAAAAAATAGTAAATTTGCATATTTTGAAACAGAAGATGCAGGTTTGCTCCTCCTGATTTGGACTGTCTGTCTGTAATCAGTCTGTACTTAGCTCTGCTTGCTGTGATGCTGGTGGCTTTCTGTTAGAGCTGAGGGCTATCCTGGTGCACTGCTGCTCCACTGGTCCTCTGTCCCAGCAATTCACCAGCTTCTGGAGATGGAAGTCTGCATCTGAAAGGCAACAAGAAGCAGACAGGGTTTTTCACAAACTTAGGTCAAACAGAAAACATTAAAGATATGCATTTCCCCAACTTTTATGTTTAATACGTAGGGTGACCTGTGTTATGGGTGGTCCAGTAATGTGGTTTGGTCACTGAATGGTCTGTGGCCAGGAATATTTCAATCAGTCCTGTATGCTCACCTTAAAATATCCATGTTTACTGTTGTCTCTATAGTTAGAGATGATGCGGTCAACAGGACTTTATTAACTAGACTCAGCTAAGTTGCCCAGGCTGGGCTCATATTTGTGAATTTCTGCCTCAAACTTGTGTGTGCTGAAATTTAAATTCATAGGAGCATTGCTTGTCAGGCAATAATGACAAATAAGGACTTGAAATGTGAGCAGATATGATCAGGACTTCTCTTCATTGGGCTGGTGTAGAGCTGTCTCAGGTTTTATTTTTGTTTTAATGAGGTCAGATGTTGTTTTCAAGCGAGTACTTCTCTGCAATTCTCACTATTGAAAATCTTAATCCTCAGCAGAAAAAGTTAAACAATGAAACAAACAAAATTCTTCCTTTGCAACTGGAGTCTATTCATCCTTCATACCTTTAAACCATACACCACTCACTGTATCTCTGGGAGCCTCCAATCCTCACGTAAATGGCCTTCTATTATCAGAATTTCTTACCGTTGACCTTAATCTTTTTAAGTTTATCCTATGCAATCTTTCCACATCCAGCTTCTTAAGTGACCACTGATTCTGTTCAAGCCATAATGACGTGGACTTGAATTTGTTAGATGGTGGAGCTACTGTGATCTTCCAGGTGAAAGAAGCCCGGACATGTCATGGGTTGAAAAGAGCAGTGGCAATCAAGTCACTCTGGAGAGCGGAGCAGGTTTCGCAAGCTCATCTACATGCATGTGCCTGTGAGGGTGCTGTCTCCAGACTGCTTCTCTTCCCTGGTCTTCATAGATGTATCACAGACTCTCACCAAACTCCCTCCAGAGCAGTAACTAAGAGATTAGAGAAAAGAGCCCATGTTTGGGTTCATCCTGAGGGGTGTACTTGCATGTACCATTTTGCTGAGGAGCTTATATTTCTGTTGTCTTTATTCCTGCATTTTCTCTATCTTTCCTCTCATGCATATTTATGAGTCAGAGGTTCTTGTCTGAAGTCTGTATTCTGGAGCAATTTGTCTAAGTTATGGCACAGAAAATCAGGATTGGAGCTGGAGGCCAGTGTACCTGATGCATTCCAGGCATAGAGACTATTTTCCACATGGGCCTGTGGAGAGAGTTATGTTTAGATTGAACCGTTTCTTGCTTTAGGACTTCTGTACACATCATTCCACTTGTCAGTAGGGCATAGGAGTGTACACACTGGCCTCTGCAGAGACAGATTGGATAAGTTGTCTCATAGTCAGCCCATAGAGGATTTCTGCTGCCCTGGAGCCTACTCCATGGTATGGAGTGAGTATGGTAATCACAGTGACAGAATACTTGTGATAAACAATTTCAAGGAGGAAAGGCTTGCTTAGGCTCACGGTATCAGTAGTTCCTGCCCATGTTCTTTGGGCCCTATTGCCGTGGTCTGCGGTGACATGGTACATCATGTGAAATCACATGGAAGAGGAGGCTGCTAATGGGAGCCAAGAAGCAAGGAGAGAGGAGGAGGGTCCCAGCATCTTCTTTAAGCTTGCACCCTTCAGGACATAGCTGCCTTCAACTAGACGCCACTTCTTAAGGTCCTCCTGGCTCCCAAAGTGCCCCAGGATAGTGATATTTAGCATGTACACCTTCTGGAGACACTTAACACCCAAACCAAAACACCAGGACTCTTGTAACTGTATAGCTGGCATGAGATCTATGATGTGATAGAATGTTTTCTTTCAGACTGTTTTCAAATCATGATGATGTGTTGAAAATGGCTCTTTATGTCCAGGTAAAGCTCTATGGCATGATTATAAACACTTGGAAGTGGGCACTTTAATGGTGATGGCTTAAACCTTAATTATCACAGTACAGAGGCTCTTAAAAGAAGTCTGAAGGTGAGAGGAAACCATCACAGTGCCAATGAAGGTGTATTATTTTGGAGATGCTAGAATTTATCAGCTGGAATGCAACTATCTGACTAGGTACAAGACATAAATTACATAATAAATGGAGATTATAATTTTGAAGCACTGAAAGGCATAACTAAATTGTTCTCCTGGTTTTTGCTCCACAGGCTGCACCTCATTCTCAGAGGAGCTATATGCTTAAATGCTGAATAAAACAAAACATAGGAAAGCCTTCAATGATCAGCAGTGCTAAAGTCAAATGAAGATTGCTTTTGTCTCCCATAGAGATGGAAAGAAGAATCTTTGCATAGTTACTCTTTATACAAAACCAAACCAGAATTCTATAATATTAGCAATTCTCAGAGTTTTCACACTCTTTAATAGGTGTCAAAAGCAGGTTTATTTTGTGAGCATGCAATTATGGGGATGTTTTCAATTTTATTTTGTTATGAAAAGATACTTGAGGTCTGAGATTCTTCCGTTTTGCAAAGACTGATGCTCTTTCACTGGACTTTGGAGATGAGAAGGGCAGGAGGCACTTAAGGGCCTGATCTAGTAGCCATGGGTACTAAACTGAGACTTGAGCTCCTTGGCTGACCGGTCAAACCTTTGTGGTTTTTGTTACTTACTTACGCCCAGTTCTGTACAAAAAGAGATTCTCTCAAGTCCAGAACAAAATTTTAAAGCCTTAAATTTTGTTTAGGAAATGTTTTTATTTGGTGTACTGAAGGAGTTATAGAAGAGTTTGTGTGTACCTGTCTTTGATTTGCTCACCATGTGCTGTTATAGAAATTTTTCTTTTCTCCATAGTTGAGTATTTATTTGCTCCTGATATGCATGTATGTAATCATGTGTAACTGTGGAAGTGTCTGTCCGCTCAGACTGGAGATCTGACTGTTAGGTAAAGGTATAGGATCATGGGCTTGGAATTCTTCACCAGATTTGTGTTTTATGCTATCCCATAGGTAGTGAGATTCAGGGGTACCATAAAAACTTTGCATGCATTACTATAGTGAATATCCTTTACTAGAAAAAAAAGAAATTAAAAAAATTTTCTCCCTAATGATAGTTAGAGATCGACAAGCAATCTGTAAATTCTACCTGAAAACTAAAGGAAAACATTTAAAACCATGTTTTGGAGATATGATTGATATATGAAAATCTGTACGTATTTAATGTGTATATTTTTATGAGTTTAAAGATAAACATATATCCATGAAATTATCGCCAAGACCATAAACATATCCATTACCTCCCAAATTACTTCTCCCTAGTCCTTTTATTTTATTTTATTGTTTTCTTGTTATTTGCCTTTTTACTAGAACTCTTAATATAAGATCTAGCTTCTTAGCAAGTTTTAAAAATACAGTACAGTCTTAATAGCTACATGCTCTATGTATTTATAAAAATCTTTGGCAAGACTAATACTTAGAAAGTTTCCCCCTGTGTTTTCTTCTAGAAGTTTAATGGTTGACACTTACTTATCTTGGATGTTCTTCTTTTATAAAACTGAATAATATTGTATCACATGTATATACCATATTTCCTTTATCCAGTCTTAGTTGACAAACATTTATATTGTTTCCATATCTTGGCTATTATAATTAGTGCTGTAATGAACATGGCAGTGTGAACATCTTTTAGAGCAAGTTTTTTCCTTTGGATATGTGCACAGAAATGGGATTGCATTGAAACAATCACATAAACCAATTACTTAATTAGTTCATTAATTTTTGAGTAAGTTCTCTACTATTGTTTACAGTGGCTATACCAATTTACATTCCCACCAACAGTAAGTGTGCCTTTTTGCCTCATTTTGGCAGCACACACCTGCACACTTCCACCCATACACACACACACACACACACACACAGACAATGACAGGAGTGAGATAATATCTCATGGTGGTTTAACTTGCATTTCTCTGATAATTGTGATATTGCAAGTCTTTTCATACTCCTGTTAGATATTTCTCTTTGGGAAATATCTTTTGCCCATTTTAAATTTGTGTTTTATTTTTGTCATTCAGTTGTATGGGTTACTTGTATATTTTGGCTATTAATCTTTATTGGGTATATGGTTTTCAAGTATTTTCTCCCATTATGTAGACTTCATTTTACTGATTATTTCCTTTGCTATGCAGGAGCCTTTTTAGTTTCATGTAGTTCTAATTGTTTTAATTTTCCTTTTGATGTAGTTCTCAGTGTTCAATTTCCCTTTTGCTGCCTGTGCTTTTGATGTCATTTACAAAAATCTTTGCCAAGACCAACACTAGGGAACTTTTTCCCTGTGTTTTCTTCTAGGAATTTTATGGTTTCAGCTCTTGAATTAAAGACTTTAATCTATTTTGGGATGATTTTTGTATATGGTGTCCAATTTCATTCTTTTGCATGTAAATATCATTTTTTTCCCACACTATGTATTGAAGAGGCAGTCCTTTCTCCATTGTGCATTTTTGGCAATATTGATGAAAAGCAGTTGACTGTTGTTTAATGTAGATTTATTTCTGGGCTCTTTGCTCTGTTTCATTGGTCTTTGTATCTGTTTTTATGCCAATACCATATGTTCTGCTTACTTTGTATCATAATTTGAAATTGGGAAGCTAATGCCTCCAGCTTTCTTCACTTCACTCAGATTGCTTTGATTCTTTTGGGCTTTCATCACCACATTTAAATTTCAGAATTATCTTTTCTGTGAAAAATGTCATTGACATTTTGATAGAAATTTCAATGAATTAGTTCATCACTTTAGATAATATGTAAAATTTAACAGTAATAAATCTTCCAATCCATGAACATGGGATATCTTTTATTTGTCTCTTACTTAATTTCTTTCATCAATGTTATTGTTTACAGTGCAGAGATTTTTCACATCTTTGGCTAAATTTATTCTTAAATATTTTATTTTAAAAATTTTATTGTAAATATAATTACTATTTTAATTTTGAGGTACTTTCTCACTAACATGTGGACATGAAACTGATTTTACTATTTAAATTTTGTGTTCTTCAACTAAATTCATTTATTAATTCTAAACTTCTTTAGACTTTTTACAGATAAGATTATGCTACTTGCACACAGAGGAAATTTCACTTCTTTGTTACTGATTTTGATTTTTTTTATCTCTTTTTCTTGCTGATTTGCCTGGATAGAACTTCCAGTGTTACATTTCATAGAAGTAGTGACAATAGACCTAGAAACTGTAACTAAAAGAGAGCATAGGTAGCTAAACTTCTATCAGACAAAATAGATGTTATTGTAAAAGCCATCATAATAGATGCCAAGGTCGTAATATAATGATAAGAGGGCCAATTCATCAAGAGGACGTAGCAATTATAAATATATATGTACTTAACATCAGAGCATCTAAATATATAAAACAAATATTAAAATTGAAGGGAAGAAAACAGCACACAATAACACTAGGGGAATTTATTACCCCACTTTCAATGATGAGTAGATCATCCACACAGAATGTTAATAAATAAATAGTTGTCTTGAACAGAATGCTAGACCAATTAATGTAATGGACCAATATAGAATATTAAATCTATTTATTTATTTATTTATTTATTTATTTTTTTTGCAGTACTGGGGATTGAACTCAGGACCCTGCGCTTGCTAGGCAAGCGCTTATTCCACTGAGCTATATCCCCAGCCCGAATATTAAATCTAATAGCTGTAGAATAACCATTCTTCTGAAGCACATCTAAAACAGTTTTCAGGATGGATTGTCTAAGTCACAGAACAAAACTTAACCAATTTAAGAAGATAGAAATCATGAGGTATCTTTCCCAACCCTTATGATATGAAAGTAGAAATCTTATTGAAAAAGCTGGAAATTTTGTAAAGAGTCTGAAACAACCAATGAGTCAAATAAGACATCAAACAAGAAATTTACAAAAAATTTTGAGGTAAATGAAAATGGAAACATGAGATGTCAAAGCTTATGGAGTGCAACAAAAATTTCTAAGAGGAAATGTCTACATTAAGAGAAGAGTGAAGAAAAATCTCAAATAAGCAATCCAATTTTTCATCTCAGGGAATAAGAAACTAAGCCCTAAATTAGTAGAAGGCAGAAAATAATCAAATTCAGAGCAGAAATAAGTGAAATAGAGACTAGAAAAGCAAAAGAGGGCCAGGGATATAACTCAGTAGCGTAAGTGCCTGCCTGGCAAGTGCAAGGTCCTGCGTTCAATTCCTGGTACCAAAAAAAAAAAAAAAAAAAAAAAAAAAAAAAAAAAAAAAAAAAAAAAAAAAAAAAAAAAAAAAAAAAAAAAAAAAAAAAAAAAAAAAAAAAAAAAAAAAAAAAAAAAAAAAAAAAAAAAAAAAAAAAAAAAAAAAAAAAAAAAAAAAAAAAAAAAAAAAAAAAAAAAAAAAAAAAAAAAAAAAAAAAAAAAAAAA
>PVLD010005946.1:0-48227 GCA_004027595.1 Dinomys branickii | reverse complement strand
AAGAGAAATGATCAAAAATTAAGAGTTGATTTTTTGTGAAGATAAACAAAATAAATATTTATGTAAACTAAGAAAAAAGAAAGAAGATTCCAGAAATAAAATAGAAGGCATTATAAATGATACTACAAAATATCAAAGATTAAAGGAGAATACTATGAACAGTTTTTCAACAATAAATTGGACAGCTCAGAAGAAATGGATAAATTACTAGAAATACATACTATACCTAACATGGAACCATGAAAAGACAGAAAATCTGAACAGAACAAAAATGAGTAAGGATATTGAATTAGTAATGAAAAATCTCCCCCCAAAATTAAACTCCAGGATCAGGTAATTTCACTTATAAATTATACCAAAAATTTAAGTAAGAGTAACATAATTCCAAAAAAATGGAAGAAGAAACACTTTCAAATGTATTTTAAATGTCAGTCCTGATATAGAAACTAGACAATCACACACACACACACACACACACACACACACACACTAGTATTCATGATGAACATAGATTCAAAAATCTGCTAAATACTAGAAAACAAAACTCAACAGCACATTAAAAGAATTATACACCATGATCAAGTAGGGCCAATCCCTGAGATGGAAGGATGATTCCACCCATGCAAATTAGCAAATGTTATAGTCCACAGTAGCCAGATGAAGACTAAAATTCGTGTAATCTGCTCAATAGATAGAGAAAAGCATAAGACAAAATCCAATATCCACTCATGATAAAAACTCCCAGCAAATTAGTAATATTTAGAACGTATTTTAAAATCATAAAAATCATCCATGACAGGCCCACAGCTAACATCACAGTCAGTGATAAACAGCTCACAGCTTTCCTTTCAGATTGAGACCAAGACAAGGATGCCACGGCTGCCTTGTGGGTGGGGTGTGGACACAGTGAAAGCACTCTCCAGTGTCCTTTCCACTGCACTCACTCACCTCACCTCTTGGCTGGACTCTGGGAATCCCACAAGACATGTTTTTCCATATGTGGCTACAAACTGGTGCTTCTTTGATAAGGGTGTAATAAAGGACTTGATCTGCTTATTCTGCCATTTTCCTGATGGTCCCAACAATTATTAATTATTAAAAGAACATGGCTCAGAGGGAGTTTCAAAGACTTTAGATAAAATGTTCCATTTTGAAATAAAAGTTAGCTAAAGGCCTTGCTATATACTAAACTGTGTCCCACTAAATTTGTACTTTGAACACCCCCAGTAATGGTACTTGGGGATGGGGTCTTTAGGAGGTAATGAGAGACCACAAGAGTGGGTCCTTGCGGAATTAGTGCCCTTATCAGAAGAGAGAGATAAGGGCTCTTTCCACCATGTAAAGACATGGAGAAGGTGGCTCTCTGGAGTCCTAAGGAGAGTATGCCCAGCCAGGCTGGCACTTTGACCACAGACTGGGTGGCTTAAGCAACAGAAACTTTTTTGCTCATAGTGGTAGAGGGTACAAGTGTAAGACTGTGGAGTCCTCTGGCTTGTAGATGATCATCTTTTTCCTATATTGTGTGTGTGTGTGTGTGTGTGTGTGTGTGTGTGTGTAAAGTCTTCTTATAAGGACACCAGTCTAAGATTAGAGTCCATTTTATGGCTTCATTTAAATTTCTTACTTGCTAAAGGGAGAAAAAGCTAGACACTGAGAGAAATCTCCAAATATAGTCACGATGATGACTAACTATGGAGATGGTAGATGAATTTAGGGCTTCAACAAATGAATTTGGGGAGACACTTCACTCTATAACAAAAGGAATTGGCTATTCAACTCATATGACTGACATGATATTTAAATGAGTTAATGCATAAGAAATACTTGGAATAGTGTCTTGTAAAAACTAAGAGCTTAATAACTTTGTTATTTGTACTATTGGAAATCACAGTTTCATAAAAATATTTCATCCACTTTAAGATTGTGTCAAACTTTGAAAGACGTAGATACTGTAATGTAGAAAGAGGTCTGATTTTTGTCCCTGTTTCTTGTAGACTGAGGCTGGACTCCATTTCTCGAATACCCTCAGAAAATAGAGATGTCTTACTTAGGGGAGATTGGTAGGCAACTGTTCAGCCGTCGTCAGCTTTCACTTCTAAGCAACACAATATGCAGAACGTGATTAGGGGGTGTTGATATAGGGCTTGCCCTAGTCTGAACATTCAGTTTTATCAGAAGAACAGGCCTGGTTTAAGAGAACTGGGAGTAACAAAATCAGGAAAAAGTAGAGGACAGAACCTGCGTTCATTAACCTCTGTAGCCTCATATCCATTCCACCACCTGGATAAAACTTGTTAAGTGTTTCAGTAAAATGCATGAAAAAGTGAATGAATTATGGTTGAAAGCACTTTTCTTTTAAAGATCCTATGAGATACTGAACTTTGACAACAGTATCTTTCTTAACAAAGAGTAAAAGTACATAGAAAAAAAGAAGCAAAGGCGGAATACAAGAGGAAAAAAGAGAGAAAAAAAAGTGAGGGGAAAAATGAAGACAGGAAAGGAAAAAAGGAAGAGAGAAAGAAAAGGAGGGAGAAAAGTATTAAAGAAAGAAGGGAGCAGGGAGAAAACAAGAAAAAGAAAAAGAAAGAGAAAGGAAGAAAGAAGAAAAGAAACACAGACAGAAAGAAAGAAAGAAAGAAAGAAAAGATCCCAGTTGTTGATTATTTGAAGTAGTTCCTGTGCAGTTTGGTTTTTGTTCCTGAACTCTCTGCCTACCCCCATGTTTTCAAGACTTCTACTACTTTCTCTTCCAGTAGATTTAATGTTTCTGTTTTAATATTTAGATCTGTGATCCATTTTGACTTTAATGAATGGCGATAGACATGGAGTTTAGTTTAGTTTTAATCTTTGGCATGTAGACAGCCAGTTTTCCCAGCACAATCTATTAAAGAGGCTATCTTTTTTCCAGTGAACATGTTTGGTTCCTTTGTCAAAGATAAGGTGGCTGAGTGTGTTTCTGGTTGTGTCTGCATCTTCTAATCTGTTCTTTTGATCCTCAGGTCTGCTTTTTGGCCAGAACCATACTGATTTTATCCCAGTAGTTTTGTAGTTTAATTTCAAGTCAGGGACTGTGATGCCTCCTGCCTTGCCTCTGTTGCCCATAACTGCCTTTGCTATTCTATGTCTCTTGTGGTTCCAGATGAATTTTAGGAATGTTTCCTCTACATCTGTGAGGTCTGCTAGGGGCATTTTGGTTGGAATTGAATTAAATCCATATAGCGGTTTGGGAGTTTGGCCATTTTCACTATGCTGCTTCTTCCTATCCATTTTGCACATCAAAAGAAATCACCAACATAGTGAAAAGAAAACCCATGAATTGGGAAAAAATTTTAGCCACTGTCCCTCAGAAAAAGGACTTCTATCTACAACATATAAAGAATTTTTAAAACTCAGGCCCCCAAAATTCAGAGACCCAATAAAAAATGGGCATCTGAGATGAATATACACTTCTCAGACAAAGAAATACAAATGGCAAATAAATATGTAACAAAGTTCAACATCATTGATCATTCAAGGAATGCAAATTGAAACAACATGGAGATTCCCTCTCACCCTGGAAAGAATGGCTACCATCAAGAAATCAACCAATAACAAATTCTGGTGGGGCTGTGGGGAAAAAAGAATCCTTCTCTACTATTGGAAGGGGTGTAAGCCGGTGAAAGCACTGTGGAAATCTGGGTGAAGATTTCTGAAAAAAATAGGATTAGAGATTCCATTTGACTCGGCTATTACCCTTCTGGGTATTTTCCCAGAAGAACTGAGAACATCATACCACAGGTATATATGTACACCTATGTTCATAGCAGCACAATTTGTCATAGCTAAATTTTGGATACAGCCTAAATGCCCACCAATTGAGGAATGGATAAAAAAGATGTGGTATTTTTATATAAAGGAGTATTACTGAGCTATAAAGAAAGATAAGAGGCTTGTATAGGTAAATGGATGCAATTAGAGACCATATTCATAAGTGAAATAAATCAGACCTGAATGTGTAAACATCATTGTCTCCCTAGTGTAGGAAACTAAAAGAGTAAATAAAATGCAAAAGCTACAAATAGATATAGTGACACAAAAGACAGCTAAGATAATTGTACTACTGATTTCTATTAGTTTATTGAAAGGAACAGTTAGTGTTCATATTGTTTGGTCAATTTTGAGTGCCTATGTCTGATAATCTGCAGATAATAATGTGCAATATAATTCTGTATCATTTGCATTTTTTATCCTTTTTAAAAGAAAAAGAAAGAAGAAAAGGAAGAAAGAGGGCAAGAGCTTAGGCATGGCTGTAACCGTCTGGGAAGACAGACACACCCGTCGCTTCTGGGAACCTGGCGTCGTCAGCTTACACCTGCCTCGCTTATCATGTACGTCACCAAATTAATTATTTTCCCCTGTGACGCCTACTCTTGCAGGCCCCTCGGCTGAGCCAAGGCTGGCTCCACCCAGGTCCTTCTGACAAGGAAGACTGACGGTCGTGAGAACACACACTACGGAAAGTTAATTAGCCCAGGCAGGAAAGAAAGAGACACGCATAGCAGAACTTCTTTGCTGTTTCCATCAGCAGCCTTGTCATTGCTCTTTCCTTAAACTCCTCCCGGGTTTTTCACAGGGGAAGGGAGTTTGACACAGATGGAACACGTATTCAGGAGAATCCAGGTGGACACGAGGTAAGACTGGTGACTCGTGTGTCCACTGCATGTGAACAGCCTTGTGGCCATACCCTGGAGCAGTTCACTGAGTAGACATGGAGCCCAGATGCACACAAGAGCAGATCTAGGTTCGTGTGCAAAATTTCCAGGAAGCTTCCCTGGAAGTGGTGGTGGAAAGAGCATGTTCCAGAGCCTAGAGGATTTCAGATTGAAGATGAATTTCTGCTCCTTATTGCTTAGGTCTTTGGCACCTAGCATTTCCTAGCATGTCTTGGTTACTTTTCTCTCACTGCTGAGACAAAATACCCAATGCCTAAAGTGAAGGTAGGGAAGGTTTATTTAGCTTACAGTTTGTGGAGGTTTCAGTCCATACTTGGCTGGCTCAGAGGCAGAGTGGCACATGGCAGAGGGCGAATGTTCATGGCAGCAGAACACAGCAAAAAACCACAGGGGAAAAGAGAGGAACGGCGGGAAGCAGCCTCTTTTTCTTCCTTACATTGCAAACAGGCTACCCCCACCCAGGGTAGCACTCACATATTTTCCATGCCTCTTTCACAGGCTCAGGATGTGTACAAAGTAAGCACCCTGGCTTCCTGCTGAGTCACTCAGCCAAACCTCTGGACTCCCTAAGTTGATACAATGTATCAACCATAACATAACACTTTCTGGCAGCTCAGTTTTCTACTAAAATAAAAAGATTGGTCATTCCCAAGGACTCTTCTGGCCCTTACATCCTATAAATATGTACAAGGTGTGATTACAAAATAGTAAATGTGAACATTAATAGAATTAATACAGTAAAAGATACATTGCCATTAATCTGCTCAGCATACTCCTTCCAACCTTGAGCACTCATTCCATCATTCTTGGCACTTGCCTTTTGACTTTGAAGGAGCCAGGAGTCACATAGTTCAAAGTCCCATGTATACAATAGAGGAAAACATACGGTCATATTTTTATTAGCCTGTGGAGAGCCCTCAGTAGTAGCATTCACTATATTTTTGATCACACCTCATAAAGACACTCAGGAAAGAGGACTTCCAGAACTGCTTCAGAAAGTGGCAAGATCAATGGGATAAGTTTGTTTAAGGAGAAGGTGAAAGTGAGTATTTTAAGGGAGGTTAATGGCAATGTGTCTTTTGCTATAATAAATTTTTAAAATGTTAGTCTTCACTGTGTATTTAGATCATACCTCATATAGAAGTGTTCCCTTTTGCTCAAAGGGTCTTATCATCCCAGAGTCTCTGAGGGAGGCAGAGCCTTTGTAACAGCAAATGGCAGTAGGCAGGTAGGGCTAGCATGTAGAGTTCTAAGTAAGATGATGAAATGCTGCACCCCTAAATGACAGAAGTTTTAGTGAGAAAATCAGGGAGCAGACACTTGTAATGTTTACTTAGTGAACTGAAGCTATGAGGAGTGGGAGCTGTGAAGAATAAAAATTACTACATGGACACGGAAGTGGAAGCCTCTCAGATTACAGGGTGTCTGCCCCATAATAGAACTTGTCCCTCCCCCTGACAATGAGTTCAGGTGTTCAGATAGAGGATGGAGGTGGATTATTTCTGGCCAGGACCAGAGTCTGGATGAATTGTTGGAACACAGAAAAGCAACTTGTGATTTAAAAGGTTAAAATTCCCAGTAGCATTAAAAGTTTTCCCCCCCAAATGAATAATAATAAAAAAATGGCCATTTGGTCATAAATAGAGAGCTCAATGCACAAGAAATCATGCCGACCATGCAGGGAGACTTTAAAGCTCTGAATAATGTATTAGCATGTCATGGAGAAAGAAAAAGTGCTGAAAAAATAGTGTAAGAAAAATAAATAAAACCACATTAAAAGTAAACGTGTCCCATTTGGTCAGTTATGTCAAACATAAAACAACAAAGAGCACCATTTGGAAGTTAACAACATTTTTAATTTTACTGCTGTCTTCTCTATTATAAACTGTATGAAGGTATGAGAGGGGCCCAGCCAGAAATATTGATTTTTATGTCCACATTGAATATAAATATATTTTAAAAGAATTTTCAGGGAAGGATATGTATAAAATAATTAAATTGAACCGACAGCCCTCTCTCTGCCGTCATTTCCTCCAGGAAATAACTTCTGCCTTGACCTTTACTCAGCAGAGGACTAGACTCCAGTTCTGGTCTAGAACTTGTTCTAGACAGTTTTCCTGCCTGTGAAGTGCATATTACATATAACTGATTTCCTATTGTTAACAAATGCAATTGCATGTCTATAACTAGTGCAAAAACTTCCATTTATTGAATTGAATATCCCCTTGCAGTTGAAGGGACAAGGTCTCAAACATGAGGCTGTGGTTGCACTTTTCCTGGAAACAGAGCTTGCTGTTAATCACCTCGCCGAAGGACAAATTTTGCATATTTAACTTTGTTGTTGTCATTCTTGTTGTGGTTGTTTGGTTGTGCTTTTGAGTAAACCACTAAAATTTTCTGTTTTATATTTCAAGGAGAATAAAGGTCACATGGTTATGAAGAACAACACACTCTGAGATAGTGTGTACAGTAGCTATATGGGTTAAGATCATGAGATACAGAGTAGAGATTGTTAATCAGCTTTGTGTCACTGTGACTAAATAATAGAGAAAGGCAACTTAAAAGAGGAAAGGTTTGCTGCAGCTCACAGTTTTGGAAGGTTCAGTCCTTGGCTGGCAGAAGCGGCATGGTGGGGTGGGGTGGTGGAGGGAGGCTGCTCCCTTGGTGGCAGTCAGGAAGCAGAGCAGAGCAAGAGACAAAGAGCCAGGGAGGAAGAGGGCAGGGACCAGCTGCAGTGCCCATGGTCACACGTCTGGGACCCGCTCCCTTTGATTAGATTCCGCCTTCTAGGTCTGTGTCAACTTCCAAGAACGCTGCTAGATTACGATCACATCAATGTGTTAATCCACTAATGAAATTAGAGTCCCTGTGCTTCACTCATCTCCAAAACATGCTCTGACACACTCAGAAGAGTGTTTTACTAATTTCCTGGGCTTTACTAATTTCTCAATCCAATCAAGTTGATAAGATTGCCTATTATAGCAACATCTTCATTGATCTTTGTCCCTGGGCCCCTTTTCCCCTTACTTTATCCACTTTTCCTCTCATTTCAACAGACTCTGATAAGCAGAGCCAGTAGAGCGGGGCAGATTTAAATGACCAGAACTTAAAAAATATATTCCATACCTTTGGAACAATTACTCTAAGGTGATGATGTTCCACCTCGAGCTAGTGATGACTCAAATTTCGCTATAGATTTCTTCTCCCCTGGAAGCTTGATTAATAGTATAGGCCAGTGATGGCAAACCTTTCAGAACTTTCAAAGATACAAATAACCCGCAGCAGCATTTGTGCTGTAAGTTTGCCACCAATGCTCTTGGCAATTGCTGGCACATAACAATTATGCTATGATCTATCTACAACGCGATACAATAATGGCAATGATGAAAGTAACAGGATGTTGACACTGTGACATTCACAATCATGACTCTTTTATTTTTATTGGGAAATCTACCAGATCTCAGTGAGGTAGTTGAGGCAGTATCCCTGAGGAAGTATTTGTAGCCTGTAACATCTTCATTTAAAAAGTAAGGAAATACATGAGTGCTATTTACAGCATTGTCTTGGTTACTTTTTTCTCGTTGCTGAGACAAAATACCCAATGCCAAAAATGAAGGAAGGAAAGGTTTATTTAGCTTACAGTTTGTGGAGGTTTCAGTCCATACTTGGCTGGTTTAGAGGCAGAGTGGCACATGGCAGAGGGCAAACTGTTTATGGCAGCAGAGCACAGTACAACAACCAGCAAAAAGGGAGGAATGGCTGCAAGCAGCCTCCTTTCTTCCCTTACATTTTAAACAGCCTACCCCCACCCAGGGTGCATGTAGCTTTTACACAATCTCCATGCCCTGCTCTTCCACAGGCTCAGGATGTGTTCAAAGTAAGCACCTTGGCTTCCTGCTGTATCACTCAGCCAAACTTCTAGACATCCCAAGTTGACACAATGTATCAACCATAACATTCCACCCCTTATCAACTTGACAATCAGACACATTTTCTTAAACCACTTTCCAGGTACAAAGACATGCTTATATTAGAACCATAACAAGCATATTATTTTACAGCTATATCAGGGTTGGTAATTTCCACTTCAGTTTGTTATGGAGGCATTGATAGTGCAATGGTTTGAATCTATCCTCCCAAATTTTGCATGCTGGAAACTTAATCTCTGTAGTCATATAGCAATGATATTTGGAAGTGTAGCCTTTAGGAAGTAAGTAGGATTTGGTGAGGCCTCATGATGGTATTCATGACCTTATAAAAAGAAGAAGAATGACTTCAGATAAGGTGCTTGCTCTCTCTCCTTGTGATGCTTCACCCATGGTATGGTGAAGCATGAAGACCTTAGCCAGTTGCCCAGCAGAGACTGGCACCATACTCTTGGACAGCCTAGCCAACTAGGGCTGTAGCCCATTAATATTTATTCTTTATATAAATATTATCCAGTCATGGCTAAGCTGTGATAACCACAGGAATGGATTAAGACAGATGAACTTGGACTGGGCTTCAAACTGTCATTAACATGCAGAATTAGTCATATTCTAGGTAATTGTCTATGGAATAACAAATGTATGTTTCCCTTATAAAACTCTTTAAATATATATGCTGTGTCCTCTGTTTTCTTAGGGGCTCAGTGTGGTGAGTGGAAAGCTTGAGATTTTCACTGCTTTGATTTCAATTGCTACTCTCAAGTTTTTGGTAGAAATTACTAATCGAGTTGTTTAAATTATTATAATCCACTCTTTTGTAAAGATTTGGAGAAGTCAACTTAACCTTGTCTCTAATGTTGAAACAGACACAAGTACCTATTTTTTTAAAATCAAGGCTCAGAAATACTTGTTTGGAGGTGGTTACAGTGCTGTTGCAAGAAGATGAAATTTAAGATAAGTTCAGGTCTTTGAACCATGGCATTGGATAAGTCACATGACCTCGATAGTACTGTTGTCTTCTGTGTCAGATAGGATATTTATAACTATCCCAGTTATGAAAAATCATTTAAAATCACTGTTTATCCATATGCTGATATTACTGTGTCCTTAAGACAAATTCTGGCCCACTTATCACATCTGCTACCATTTTCATTGAAGAGAATAAACAGGTGAATAATGGAATTGTTCTCTAAATTCTTTCCCTAAAAGTCATTATATCACCTAGACAGGGCATGGCCTCCCGGGTTCTCTTAGGACTATTTATTTTACAATCCTGCTGCTGCCATAACAAGTGTTTTAGAAATAGAAAAAATGCAATCAGACAAGAGGGTTACGTTAATAACAGCCCTAGTGGGCTTCAAACTAAAGAGGATGCTGTGACCACGCAAACTCCCGATCAAACTCAGTGTCTGTCAAGAGGGAGAAACATGATGGCCAAGGCAGCAAACGCTCACTTGCTTTTGTAATAAATATAATACTGAGTGTTTTGCTTAAGATAAAAGGAAATCATCACTGCTGACTGACATCAATCATTCTGTCCTCTATTTGATGCCCTTAAAAGGGGAAAATGCAAGATAAAATTTTGTTCAGGTGTAACAAGAAAAGCAAATGTCTCATCTGAAAAGCTTTATTCACCCAAGAAATATCTTGAAGGTTTTCATTTAGCTAACTAAAGGAAAAAATGCAGTAAATAACTAAAGGAAAATTACTAGGAAATGCTTAAAGAAGGCTTAGGTTAGATGCTTGGGGACTAGCAAAACAGCAATTAAGTTTATAGAATGAAGGGATTAAAAGTAACATAAATGAAAAGTAGAAGGAAATGAACTCTGTTCTAATCTCTAAAAATGGCTTAAATAAAATGCTCATTATAGGATGGGTTTATGAGGCAGCCACAAGCTGCAAGGATTAGGATGTGTAGATTTAAAAAGCTAGGAAGCGACTTTTGACAGTGCAGCAAAATGCTGTGTGGTGAGCTCCTTTCTTGGGGTCTCTGTAGCCCTTCTGTGGGAATTCTATCTGAAATCAGCTTCCTTTCCAGTTTTGTCATTGTATTAATTAAAATTTTTGTAAACTGATCTATTTTGGGTGAAATTCCAACACACACACACACACACACACACACACATTCCCTTTATATTAAAAAAGGTTACCAAAAAATGACTCCTGAAATACAGTTCCTGCAACCCAGGACAAGAAAGCAAATGAATAACCAAATGTACCTCTAATCTTGACTGGAAGGCATTTCCATAATTGACGCTCCCCAAGCCTTCTGTGAGTGATGGCTTGAGAGCTGAGGGATTTAACTTGAAAAGGCTCTGACACTTAATGATTTATGGCCATGTCGCTTCCTGAGCTGAGGCCCAGTATCTGCTCTGCACAGAACATGACCAGGGCAACAGGGAGCCCAGACCTCATTTAGCAGTACAGGGAACGTAAATGGTGCAGTGCGTCAAGATCAACCGGATCTAAATGGGAAGCTGGTGTTCCTGAGAGCAGCTAGTGGGAACACTGAGGGCACCAGGAGGAGCTCTGGGCCGGCATTTGTACCTCCAGGGTGGAGACAGGCCCCCCTGTAGTTTCACTACCTGGAGAAAAGGCCTAGTTATCTGCAAGTGCTGTTAATTCCTTGGGTAGCTATTTTGCTGTCTTGAATATTTCATCACGCCACAACCATCTCTCCTTTGGTTTGCTAAGCACTCCTATCAGGCAAACCCTGAGGTGCTAGAAGATCTGAAGCCAGCTCACCACCTCACGAACTCCCTATTTCTGTGTAAGGAGAAATTTCTTCCTAGTGAGGATATACTGGCGGCACATGGCAGTGCTAAAATAATTGCAAAGTTGGTGGTAATTCTACCATCTCCAGAAGTCTACGATTGAAAAAATGGTAAAGCAGTTGGATGCACAATTTGATTCAATTAGATTTTCGTCACTTGGAATAGTTGTAGGACCCAGCAATCAGGACCAAGTTTACCTTCTTAGTCTGTAATGAAAGGGTTTGCTCAGTATGTGAATCAAAGTTACTGGGGAAACTTTTAAACATAAGAAAAAGAAATATTGTGAAGTATTTTAGTGTGTAAGCAGATATCAAAGTCCATATAAAATTCTGCTAATGAATACTTTAAATAACTGAGTCATGATTATTTTATTATCTAGAAGCTATGAAATAGCATTTTTTAAAAAGTCCAAATTATCCCTCTGAGAGGCTGAGAGAAGAGGATTCCAAGTTCAAGCCCAGCCTGGGTAATTTAGGGATTATCAAAACCCTGTCTCAAAATGTAGTTCAGTGTGAAGGACATAGGTTTATTCTCAGGTATGGGGCCTCTCAATCAAATTAGTGAGGTTTCACTGAATTGATAATAATTATAATTGATCCATTTTAGGCACCCCATAATTGTTATTTTAATAAAAAGTACATATTCATTGTTTCTTTGCTATTTTTTATCAGGTGGGTCAGCAGCGACCGCTGTGCAGTGCTCACACTTAACTTCTCCTGGGGTCTCTGCACCTCTCTTCTTCATTCCAACCCATGCCCCATTTCCTTGAGGACACACAGCTGCCCACGTGGCACCATCTTGCCTTCTCCTGGCTGTGTCCCAGAGGCCCAAGACCCTTTGAACATAAAACATTTATGTGCAAGAAGCTTTGAGGGTCAGGGTAGGGCTTCTCTTCTCCAGTGGGGAGAAGACCAAACCTGAGGAGATGTGCTGTGGGAGGGAAGACAGAGTCACTCCGGGAGACCGGGAGAAAGCTCCAGGGAGCTGCAGGGGTAGACAGGGAGCAGAGTCTTCCCTCCACCCCTGCACTCCACGTCCGCAGAAGAGGTAGCAAGACAGACAAGACCAGGAGATCGTATAACAAGGGTTCGTGTCCCCATCACCACCCAGACACCAGACCTGAGTCTGCAGAGCTTAAAATCCCGAGGTGCTGGTTAACAAGGCTAGTGGACCTCCTGGGTGGAGAGATGGCAGTGTGGGCTGGAGTGGACACCAGGAGTTCCTGTGGGACAGCCAGTGGCCTAGAGGATGGCCACACAGACAGAAGACCTTCAGGACCAGAGTCTCGCTCCACCCAACGCAGAGAGAAAAGCCTTTGGTATCATGTAAGCCCTTTAAATTGAGACATAGTCACCAGGAGGCAACTGAGGCATCACTGAGTTGCTAACTTTATCAATTTAATCGTGGTGAGTAGTTCACCTAACACCTTAGACCACTGCTCTGTGACTGGTGAGCAAGCAGTGCACCAGGGGAACACTGGACGGAGAGGTGATTCACAGCGCGAGACAGACGGCAAGAGATTGCACCAAACTACTTGGTATGGTATGCAGTTCAAAATTACGAAATTGCTCATCATTATGGAATATTTCATTTAACATTTTCAAAGTACGATTGACCTGGGATAAATGAAAGCAGAGAAAGTAAAGCTACGGAAAAGGCAAGGACACCTGTGATTCACGTAACTCAGTATGCACACAGTGTTATCATTTAGACCCTTAATCAACATAGAAATTTTATTGAAATACATTAATTTTTTTGTTGAAATTCTGGTGTGCATTTTACACTGAGCTCTCATCCTTGTTCAAACTGCCACATTTCAGGAGTTCTGTGGCCAGAAGGCGCTACTGGTCAGCATGGATGAGTCTATGTCCAGACCAGGAAGCTCCAAAGCTCCTGCTTTGACACTGCATGTCTTCAGAAGTCTTGTCCCTAGATGTGAGACTCAGCCTCCCCTGCTGGGATGAGATTATAAATTTATAAGGAGAAAAAGTTTATTTTGGTTCCTGGTTCCAAAGCTTTCAGTTTGTGATTGTGCGGTCTTGTTGCTTTGGCTCTGTGGTGGCACAGTATGTCACGGCAAGAGCACAAGGCAGAGGAGGGCTGTTCAACTCACGTTAGCCAGGAAGTCAAGAGCTGAGCAGGAAGGAGCTGATTCCCAGTATTCCCATCAAGAGCATGGCCTCAGGGACCAAGATCCTTCTACCAGACCCCATCTCCTGACAGTTCTTCCCCCTCCCAAAAGTGCTACATGCTGGAGATCTAGCCTTTACACAGGTGCCTTTGGGAATAAAGGCCCTGACAGGTGCACAGAGATGCTCTGGGCAGTCTGAATAGCTAGCTCCATTACATGGGCACAGTTCTACTGCAGCCAGTGGGGTGGGGCAGGCTCAGGCGAGTTTTTCCTCCAGACAAGTACTTCACTGGTGACTTAGTTACCTGTCAAGAAAAGCACCCCTAGTGAAATGATTTCTTTATTATTTCCTCTATTTTTTTAATTTCTATTTTTGCATGGGCTTAATTTTACTCTTCAACAGAGTTATGAATATTATTCTGTATTTCTAAAAATATGATTTTTTGGTTAATTGATTTCCACTGTGATGCTGGGAGTGGTGGTGCATACCTGTAATCCCAGCACTCGGGAGGCTGAGGCAGGAGGATCACTGAGATTTCAAGACCTGCCTGTGCTACAGAGTAAGCTCAAGGCCAGCCTGAACTGCGTAGAGAGACCATGTCTCAAAAAGACAAAAAAATTTTCCACTGTGTTAAACTAACAGTAGCCTGGCTGCTTGTTACCTGAAAGAATCACCTGAGGAATAGGAATCTTTGACAAGAGGGGACATGGCTAGCTATGACAATCTCCACCTTCTTGAGCTAATATTTGCTCTACCTCTTTATTTTTAACCTATTTAAAAGTTTCCTTGTATCTTTCACTCTATCAGGCAAGACAGTGCTATAGATTCATCCTTACATGTGATTTCCTCTCTGGGATAACTCAATTACTCTGCCTTCTGGTACTTCTTTCCCTATTAATGGGGTTGCTTGAACTTACTGTGGTGTTTTTCTTAGTTTATTTCTTTGATTTATTGGCACTGTTTAAGTTCCTGTTTCACACTAAACTCATCTTTCTGATTCTATCTTATGTCCTGTCCCCATAACTTTGTTCCCACCAATAAATGTTGACATTTGTTAACTACTGAGACTCCCTAAGCTAAGCTACAATTCATGTCTCCCATTAATCAGTCAGACTTCTGAATGAGATTTGTTTCTTCAGGCTTCCTTTCTAAGCAGAGGATGGTGCTTCTCCATTCTATTATATCCTTGAATTCTGGTGAGCTTGACATGATTGTATCTTGATTGGCTGTGATGTGTTGTGCTCACTAGGTGCCTGAGAATTAAGGTGTCGGAAGTTGACTCCAACATCCTAGGGAATTCCTTCTTTGCACATCCATGTTGTGGTTGTCAGTAGAAACTGCTTTGCGTCTTGCTCCTTTTGTAACTGTGATGCAAGCTCTGATGATGTCTTGGTCACTTTCCTGTCACTGGGGAGAACACCCACCTCCTGTCACTGAGGGGGAGAAATCTGATTTGGCTCAGGATTTTAGTGGGTTTATCCCAGGGCCATCCGGCTCCAAAGCGGAAGAACCGTAATGGCAAGGCTGGTGGAGGGAAGCGGCCGATCTCATGGCACCCAGGAAGAGAGAACAAAGCAGCTGGTGACAAGGGCATAGCCAGGGCATATCCTAGTGATCACCTCTTCTGTGCAGGCCCCACCTCCTAACGGTACACTCGGCTACGAAACTGTACGTGGACTAGCCCTCTGTGGAGCACCACGCCCTGTGGTCCACTCAACCCCCAAAAGTCCCCACCTGGACGGAGGAGACATTTGGAAGACAGTTTAGGTCTAAACCATAACAGGTGTTCTTTGTCTTCTCTCTGTGTCGGTGAGGATATCGGATCCCTCTGCCAGCCTCCTGCACCTCCCTTCACGGCAGACTGGCACTGCTGCTGAAGGCCTTCTGGCCTGAGGACTGTGCTCTCCACACAGCACTGCCAGCACCATGCTTTCTGGGAGGAGTTGCGCTTTGTTGAACCATAATAAGTTTGTGCATTTGAAAATAAAAATGTATGGACCACCAGTATTTTTGTATCTTTCTTCCTACCACTGGCAAACCACTCTGCTCTGTGGTGGCAGTTTTCCATGATGGCACTCTCCGCTTCTCGCTCTTGTCCTCTGTATGTTGGGCACCCATGAGGGCTGTCGACAAGAATACTGTTACATGCAGCTCTACTGAAAGCTCCATCCATCAAGCTCCAGGGCAGATAGGACACTCAGCTTCCCCTGGAGGACTCATAACAAAGAACAGTACAGAAAGTAGCAAGTAACAGTGAAGTCTAAGGCCCACCTTCTTTGCTATCTAGACTTTCCTGTGGGGTAGCTGTGGCATCTGGGTGCACTGGGTTAAAACTACAATCACTGAATTCTGGCTTTGTCATCTACTATCTGTGTAACTTAGGCAGGTTACTTACATTTCTCCATGTCTCGGTTTTCGCATCTGGAAAACGGGTATGAAAATGCAATTCCTTGTAGAATTGAGACAATTATGTTGATTTATGCACTGTACTCAGAGCAACGGCTGTCACTTGAGAAATGGCAGTTATTATTTTGACTAAAATATAGTAAAAGGGATTGACTAAACCAAACCCTCCCTTTCTGGAGGATAAGCAAAAGACTGAAGAAGGAGAATTCTAGAAGAACAAGGAAATGCACTAGGCTCCATACCCCTGTTGTTTGGGAAATAGCAGAGCTGGGTCTGAAGACACGTGATTGTGTCTCAGCACTCTGCAAGGGAGAAGGAGGAGAATCCCAAGTTTTAGACAAGCTTAGGCAAGATGTTGTCTCAAAATAAAAACTGTTTTAAAGGGGCTGAAGATATAGATCAGTAGAAAGGCCCAGGTTCCATCTCTAGTACAACAAAAACCAACCAGCAAAAAAACAAACAAATAAACAAACAAACACATAGTGAAGTGATACCGAATATAGGGTGTTTCTGGAGGTTAAACGAAGCTCAAAGATTGGCCATGTGAGTGTCACAGAGGACAAAGCAAGTAAAAGAAGATCTAAAGAAATACGGACTGATCATTGGAAGGACAGTGCTCCAAGTTGAGTCCAGAGCCCAAAGATGTTAGTCAACGTTCTCTAGAGACCTAGAACAACTAGCTGTACATCTACACCTCATGTACGTGTACACCTATATCTACATCTACATGTCTGCCTGCATCTGTAGCTCCGCATACACCTATGTCTTTATCTAGGTAGATTAGAGATATGCATGTAGATGTGTAAGAGTTTTCTTATGGGAACTTACTATGAACTAATGAACTAATGGGAGGCCAGTAAGTGCCATGATTTGCTGTCTGCAAGCTGGACAACTAGAAAGCTTCAGAGAATTACTTCTGTCCCAGGCTGAGCCTGAGAATTAGGGTAGAGGTGAGGGGCAGCTATGGTGTAAACCCAGGAGTCCAGGAGCAGAAGAAGATGGACGGCCCATCTCAAGAGAGAAGGAGGGAACCAGCCTTCCTCTGCCTGCTCTCTGATCCTGGCCCTGGATGGACCAGAGGGTGCACACCTGCACAGGGAGGGCCGATCTTCCTGCACCTACTGGCTGAAACCATCATCTCTCCTGGAAGCACACGCACAGACAGCCCTAGAAGTAGTGCTCCACCAGCCTTAAGGGTGTCCTTCTCCTGTCATACTGACTTGTAAAATTAATTATAAAACCAAGAGCAGCTTGGAGAGGGGAAGACCCCATCATAGCTCTTTAGAGAAGGGAAAAAGAGAAGAGGAGGTCAGCTAGGGGAAAGGCCATGGAGACTCACCAGGGGACAGATGCATGAGGACTGCAGCAAGATTCACTGCTACCCGATTCTTCTACCGGAGACTTGGGCTCATGCAGTGGGGGATGAGGGTGGATTTGGTGCAGAAGCATCTTTGTGGACATGGAACACATCAATGTTCTGGTCTTTGGTCAAACTCAGTATAAATAAGTAGGGCTCCTGACGGTCTCAGAGGGCAGTCAGAGTGACATGATCAGACACCATGGAGATATTAATACCTGCAACCTAAATTGATATTAATACACAGACCCCCAGAATTCCTGTGACAAATGGCTTGGGCAGGGACCCTTGACAGCTTTATTGCTTTCTCTAACTCCACCACAGTCCCAAAGACACACATTGTAGCCTTAGTTTATGAATACTGAGACCAGCTGAAAGAGCTGGGGGTTACATCACTGGAACCTGTAAAACCTAAGTCCAGTTTTAAAAACTTCACAGGGCTCCTGATACAAACTTATTCTCAAAACAAGCAGTCACTGCATTTCCTTCTGAAGTCCAGGCTTCCTGTGTGAGGGGAAGGGGAAGTGGCTGAGTGAGGGGTTAGCAGGAGCTGGTGGGAAGTGGAGGCAGCCCCAGTGCCTCCAGAGGCCCAGGTCAGGGCTGCAGCTTCGCATTAAGCGCTAGATGGTGGGCACCGTGACTGGAATCCTGAGAGTCACCAACTGTGTGGTTTTCGAGATGAAAAACATGTCTTTTCAGAGTTGAGTGAGTGCAGGCACTTACCCAGAGAGGTCCTCAAGGTGCTTCTTGTAGTTGGGATTTGGCCAATCTCATTAATTCTCATATCTGAGTACTTGCACATTTAAGGTAGCAGCTCTGTTCTGCATTTCCACAGAAAGAGTTGGTGCTTCAGAAAGAATCAACATGTACTGTTTCTTTGCATAATCTTCTGATATTTTCTTGTCTGGGGTTTTTTTGAGAAAACAAATTTGTGTGGCTTTGGGAACAACTCTAGCTATGACATTTTGGTGTAAGCCTTTATATCATAGACTATTTCTGGTAGGAATGATGCTTCAGAACCCAGATTTATATATATAATATAAATTCATATAATACTGAGATACATAAAGTGATAGGTACATGATTCTGTATATTTAGTCAGAAAATTTGGAAAGCAGGAGGGCATGAGAGGCTTCTGTGGTTTTCTTTGTTTACTGTTTTAAATAAACATATCATGTTTTATGTGAAGAATTTGCTTTCCTATTCTGCTCAGTGGGAATACCTAATTGAAAACCGGTGATTTTGTGTTTATATTTGTATAAAAGTTATGAATAATAAAACAAAGTAAATTTTCTTAAATACAATCTGTAAGGTACTACTTTGCAAGGCGGAGGTAAATGTTTTTCCTCTTAATATTTTAAAGACACTTATTGTCAGGAGGTGGTGCCTTCAATTGTACAGGCCATAGTATCTTTAAAAGTTTCGGTAAATAGTCGGTGAAGAAGAAAATGCACAGTTCTCAACCTTTGTTGGAAGATGAACATTTACACCAAGCAGCTGACAGATTGGACTTCCCAATCCTGAGAATTCACTGTTCATCTTCAGAGCCTGGAAAAAGATAAAATTAGCCTTCCGTGGTTGTTTTGAGGACTGAACTTTACCTTTGACAGTCCACTAATTAGCTTCTAGTGCTCCAGTTGGTTGTACTCTTTCTCAAAGTAAAAGAAGTCTTGGGCATATCCTGGCATACCCTGGTTAGTTGAACAAACCTAATTCTTCTCTTTTCCCTTCTCTCTTCCTCTATGTCCCCAACACTCTCAAAGCCATACGTCTGCATTCTCTCTGCCTGGAAAGGTGAGGTTCAACAGTCCTCACAAACTGCAGAAGTCTCTCAGCTCTTGGAAAGCCTGAGAGGCCTCTGTCACAGCTTCCATGAGATAGTTCCTTGTCATCTGAGACTCAGAGGGTGGGTAAGGAAGCCAGGTGCCATCAGGAAGGGTCCCAGGGGCAGGCTAAGAGATGAAGTTTTCCATTTTGGACAAGTTCTGGGAGATTCATCACAGTGTAGGGTGGCCCCTTGTAAGTGTTATCGAGAGGGTTCCCTAGAAAGAGAACCAGATGTTGCCTGAGGCTTGTGAGCACCACCAAGATACATCAGAGACTTAGCAGACAAGGCACTCACACCGGAGCAGAGTGGAAAGTGTGTTGCATCTCCTCATCTTTTTCTATAGCAGATATGGATTCTCTTCCATATGAAGAGTAAAAGTTGATTCTCTCAAGGATCCCTCCATGTGGTCTTGGTTGACTCCAACTCAAGCTCCAGGAGGGCCATTGGTCTAAGCTAATCAGCACAGGATGCCTCCCAGAGCATAGTGACTGGCCCTGGGGAATGCAGCACTCTAAGTTGCAAAGCATCTGAGGACTTAGGGACCACAAAGGGAGGCTCTTGCTCTTGTTCTGTGGATTTGTATTTGAGTAGGTGTGGGAAGCTGCAGACACCTCCTGTCTACACTCTCAGAGAGGAAGTGCATTGGAGAGGAAAAGGATGGGAAAGTGACTCCTGGAGGGGCCAAGCCTCTGGGTCATGGTCTACTCTGAGCCTTCCACCTACGTATACATGGCTAAGTGACTTCGGATTGGATTATCTGTTACTTGTATACAAAGCTAATTGATTATACCAGCTAATCAAGATTGCAGCTTCAACATCACATGTAATTGAAAGATTAAAGTCACCATTTCATGGAGTTTTGCAGAGTCTACACAATCAAGATAAATAAAGCCTTTGGTTCCAGTCCTGGGTTAGCAGGAGAGTGGTGATCTAAGCTATTGAAATTAATAATCAGTCTATCAAATGGTTAATTCATGTGGACTCCTCCACTGGCTTTATTGAGATGAAGATTGCATGCTCCTTTCCATTTTCTAAATCCTGCTGTCTCCAGTGATTGCTTTTGGCAAGGTTTAGGTACATAAAGTGCTTGTTGGTATAAAGTAACAAGTTTTGATAATGTGTTAGAGTAAGTGGCTAATCAGCATTTAAATTTCCTGTAGGAAAATTGATCACAGTCATATATTTTCTGAACTCTCAATTTTGTGAGATTTTGCTAATGTGCAACACCTTTTCTTCCTCCAAAATGCAAAGCACCACAGAAAACAGTAGGTTGTAGGGTTACTGGTTATGATCATGGTTCAAATCCCAAGTCCCTCCTTTTGGTGACGTGACCTTGGCAAGAGCATTTAATCTCCCTGGACTGTAGCTTCCTCCTAGGAAAATGAGGTAATAATGTTAATCTCAGAGAGTTAGTATAAGGGTTAGATGCTTTGATGCTGGAGGTCTTCGGCAGAGTCCCCTGTGCAGTGATTGCATAAACTATGGGTGAAGTTGTGATAGAACCAGATAAACTTTGGAATCCTTATTAATTGGAATGACTTTTAAAGTTCTAAAAACATCTCATTATCTAGTTATTCTTTTTTGTATCACTTTCCCAATAAGTCACTTCAAGTTACTGTGACATTATTTGTATATATTTGTCAATTAAGCTTTACTTAGTTTGAATTGTAAAGCACTGTTTTAATTGCAAATTTATGTATTATAAAACTTTTAGAGTAAAAAGTGACAGTTGCTTTAAATCTCTATTCTATGCTTTTTCCATATTTTAGATACAGCAATATTAGTAATTGGGATGAATTCATCTTGATACTGTTGAATGAACTTAGAATTTATAGACATGTATGAGTGTGCATATGCACATGTAGGGGTGTGTGTATGTATCTCACTATGTGGCTCTCCAACTTGTGTTTCTCCAAACAGCATATCATAAGCATTTATAATAATAGAATGCACATACATACATTGAGGAGTTTTTGTTTTGTTGAAATTCACAATGAAGATGTCCTGGCATGTGACAGCCACACTTTGCCAGCAGCAGAGACAATGCCTGGGAACTTGGATCACCCCTGATGCTGAGCACTTTGCCAGCATTCACGACCAGTTAACAGATTTAAATGCAGAAATGCTTTATACTTAGGGATACATATTCCAGTTTAAAGATATATTTTAATGTTCCAAGAGTAAGCTATGAAACATACATTTTGTTTTTCACATTTGGGAAGACTTCTTTTCTCTCTTTTGTTTTGGCCATGTTTACAAGAACCCTAGACTGTTGCAGACCTTTTTTTCTTTTTTTTTTTTTTGTTTTTTCTTAAGTCCCATAACCTTGTACTAAGAGCAAAACAAAATAAACAACAACGAATGAGCAAGCCTTACCATAGACAGTTTTAAACAAGCCTTAACACAGAGATGCAGTATTAAACAAATGTACCACATTAAAAATTGAAAAATAGGAATAAAGAGCAATTTATATTGGTTTAGAGCCATATTCTATATTTAGAAAGACACTGAAGTGTCCCAATCACTTATAGCTGGGTAAATATTAAAAATTTTGATTTGAAATCAATATCAGATTCTACAGTTGTTATGGTTTGTGTCTGGATATCTCCCCAAAGCCTCAAGAACTTTCAGATGGAGCTGTTTCCACAGTGGCTGAATCTAGTTTGTGATTGATTTGTACTCTCATCTTGGGATTAGAGGTGCTAGGGTTAAGGGTGGGTGATTGGTGGATCAGTCCACTGACTGGATTGGCACCGCCCTACTCCCAGCAGTTTGGATAAGATAAAAGGGGCAGAAAATGTTTGTTTCCCCCTCTTGCTCTTGTTGCCTTGGCTGTCTTCTACCACCGTGAACTACTGCCCCTCCACCCTGCGCCACCCTGCCTTGGAGCCAGATGGTATGGGCTGAGACCTGCACCAACTGTCAGATAAGTAAACTTTCCCCTTTTAGCTTTGGGTATGGGGTGTTCTGTCTCAGCAATGAGAAAAGTGACTAAGGTAATACTTTAGAAAGTCTTTACAGTTTTTATATTTCAGCTCTTCTATTTATGTGGAAAGAACTAAAAGACTGAAAGTCTTTAGGTTATTGAGATTCACCTAGCTACTTACTGATGCAATTGACAGTAAAGCCTAAATTTCTAGGAAAGTAAAGACGATGATGATAACGGTGTGATGATGTGCAGTGCAAGTATAAATTATAGGGTTCATTGTTCCTGTGCACTGATCACAGTTTGAAACTTTCCCTTCAGTTTACATTCCATGGGTACCTGAAAGGGAGGCCTTACTTCCCAGTTTTACAGAATGGGAGGCTGAAGACAGGGTGGGGATGTAGAGTGTGCTATTTGACTGGCTTTGCATCTGAACCCAGACCTAATTGACTTTAAAACCTGAGCTCTTTCAGAAAAGCAACTTTCTGTGTAGGTAAGAAGGGTGTTGAAGTAATGTAAGGAGATGTTATTCCTCCTTTTACATCGCTGCTGTGGTCATTATCTGTGGGGATAGTCATTTCCACATTAGAGGTGAAGCTTTTTGCACCTTTACATTATTCACATGTCCTCAGTTGTGTCTAGAACCAAATATGCTAACACGAACAGGAAATAAGCAGATAATTCTGAGACACAAGAAGAGATTTACGTTCACAGTAATATCCCTAGAAAGTTAAAAAGGGTTCAGCTTCACAGGGAAGCATCTGAGCGGTAACTCCTTCAGTGAAATACAGAGCTGAGCAGGCTGGGCCCCACACTGCCAGGAGAAATCTTGTCTTGCTGTCTTTTCCTGCTGGCAACTGCCTTTATCTTCTCTAATTTTTTCCCTGCCCTTAAGACTCCTGTCCCTCATTCTCCTTCCCTTATGTCACAGACACAAAAGAGTTTATCAGAAATGTTGCATCTTCTAGGCGCTTCAGGGAGACGCCCTCCCCTCTCCTGTCTTCCCAACAGCGGAAGCACAGGCTGTCTTTTAGAGCTGGTTCTTATCTCCATCTTAGAGCCCTCAATCAAAACTCATCTCTTTTTTGGTCCCTGTTTCCACAAATCCTTCTCCATACTTTCATAGCTTCTTTCTGCAGCACTTAAATCTGTTCAACTCTCTTTTATCTTAAGATTTACCTTAAGATTTAACTTCCCTTTAACACCAGCCACTTCCCTCCCCTGAACTGCGCTGGCCTTCTCTCCCCCAAACAGGAGAAAACCACAGCGCCCGCCATGTCTGCCCTGCACCTCGGTCCTGGCTCTCCAGGACTCCCACAGTCAGGCTGGGCTTTTGCCTCTCTTACGTCAGTTCCTCAGCTCCACAGGCGCCCATGTCTTGGAGGGCTGGCACAGCCTCTTCCTGCTAAGCCAAAGGGTTACAGCCCTGGCTGGCCACCATGTAGGCAAGACCAGGCTTGCTCTCTGGAAAAAGAGAAGCCTCCAGAACAGAGGCAAAGCATTTCAGCTGTAGCCACCCCAGGCCAGAGGCCCCTAGGAAATTTCAGAGTCAGCTGCATCCTAGAGTCCATTTGGAGCCAGAAACCCGTACACTGCCTCTCATAAGCTCTCAACCCACTCTGCTAACTATTATAACTACTGTAGGTCCTATTTCACCTACTAAATTTCAGGGCCTTGTTACATCGCAAAGGATGCCTGGCTTGCTATAGAAAATGCAGTTTTAAATGTCCTTTTTGAGGCATAAGAAGGGGACCTCACCAACTCACACTAGACAAATCCATCAATAGAGTTTAAACTTGTTGATCTTGCATTTGAATGATACCTGCATGAATAATACATGGGTTGGCTCTGAATTTTATACTGTTCTCATTTTATTTCCATCCTCATTTTGTTTCCCCTTTCTGCGGTACTACATACGCTATCATCTCATACATATGTTTGGGTGTGGTGGTACTAGGGATTGTACCCAGGACCATGAGGAGCTACAACCTCAGCCCTTTTAAACATTTTGAGACAGGGTTTCATTAAGTCACTAAAGTGATCAAGCTGAGCTGAGAATTGCAGTCCTCCTGCCTCAGCCTCCAGAGTGCTGGTATTATTGGCATGCAATAATCACTACCATGTCTGGTTTCTAGTTCTTGAGCCACTTGCTCCTGCTGCTTGCATCAATCCAAGTCCCCCTGGTTTCCTTTCTGCAAGTGTGGAGTGCCCTTGATATCCTTTCTTCTGCCACCTGTCTGCACAATGCACAGGTGGCCCTATTTCACCTTCTCTTCCCTTTTGTCCCGCAGCCTCCGTCCTCAAAGATCGCCATCACCCCATGACTCTCAACTCTTCCTTCTTCAGTCCAGCCCTCAGTCACCAGGCCCTCCACATCCAGCAAGTGTCTCCTTTCCAAGAAAACTGCAGAATTTCTAAATCAGCAAGTCTCAAACCATTCTTCCTATAGTTTTGTTCTGAAATACAATGCTGAATCATATAGCTTCATTTTCTACAAAGTTATCTTTATTTTAATTATTATCTATTGACTTTGCTTACTGTTTACATTTTCTCTACCATTCTTGAGATAACCACCAGATCCATGTGTTTTCTCACAAGGTAGAAAACGTTTAAACCATTGCACTATGAAAATATAACTTACATACAGAAAGTACATAAAACAAAAATATAGAGCCATGCAAATATAAAGCCATATAAGGCCATAAAAAGTATACACATCTGCAATGACAACTCAGCCCAGGACAGGAGCATTGCCTGAGGCCCCCACATCATGGCCTAGAAACTAAATTTGTCTTCAGCTCACATGTTGTTTTCTTCTTCCTGTGTGATTTGTGTACATTTTGTGTTCCTAACTCTCTTGAGATGGATGCTTGGCCTCTCAGTGTTCCTTTGCCTTTTCTCTGGACATGCTATGCTGTGTCGCAGTGGTTTACCTCTCCTAGTTCTGCTCAGAAGTAGAAGTTCCCCTGGAACTGGGCTCAGGCAAAGATGTCTCTGCACCTGTCAGTGCTCCCGGAAGCTCTTGTAAGAGGAGAGGTGCGGTTCAGCCTCAGGTGTTGTCAAGTAAAACGGCCTGGTGTTATCATAAGGGCTAGTCTTGTCTGCTTTGCTGTCATTCACAGTTTCTTCAATCTTTTGATTTGTTTTGAATGTGGAGAAATCTAGTAATATCTCAAAAGAGAGACCTTTGCAGTGGATTAATATATTTTAGTGCTGGTAGGAAGTTCACAGAAATTAAAGCAAAAGACATCCATACTTTGCTTGGGGCAGGCATTTGGTGATGCACAAAAATAAGTCCAACCTCTCCAGAACCCTGAGGGAGTCTGCACACATCCGCGTGCTGTTTCCACACTGCACTCTTCAGCCTCTGGCATCACTGCAAACAGTCCCAGCAGGTGTCTAGTGCCAAACTGAAGTGTCCGCTGCTGCTTAAACACTGACTATGGAACTGATGTGCTGCAATCTTCTGAGGGGCGCAGTTTTGTAATAAGAACAGTATAAAATTCAGAACCAACCCACTTATTATTTATGCAGGCATTGTTCTAATGTAAGATCAACAAGTTTAAGCTGTTTTGATGGATTTGCCTAGTGTGAGTTGGTGAGGTCCCCTTCTTATGCCTCGAAAAAGGACATTTAAAACTGCATTTTCTATAGCAAGCCAGGCATCCTTTGCGATGTAACAAGGCCCTGAAATTTAGTAGGTGAAATAGGAGCTACAGTAGTTATAATATTTAGTAGAGTGGGTTGAGAGCTTATGAGAGGCAGTGTATGGATTTCTGGCTCCAAATGGACTCTAGGATGCAGCTGACTCTGAAATTTCCTAGGGGCCTCTGGCCTGGAGTGGCTACAGCTGAAATGCCTTGCCTCTGTTCTGGAGGCTTCTCTTTTTCCAGAGAGCAAGCCTGGTCTTACCTACGTGGTGCCTGGACAGGGCTGTAAGATAATAGATGGCGTCTAGCATCCTAATCCTGGAACCAGTGTGCTAGCAATTTTGTCGTATTTGAGGAACCAAAGCAAGCCCCAGGATCAGTCTGCCTTTAAACAGAAGGGAATAAACTCTGGTTTCTGGTGAAAGGTTCTACAAAATCACATCAAAAATGACAAAGACACAAGGAAGAGAGAAGGACTTGAAAATTTTCACCATATATCACAGATATAAAAAGTTATAATGCACAGACTTTAAGATAAAGATGGTGAGGGGGTTGGGGATATAGCTCAGTGGAATAAGTGCTTGCCTAGCAAGCACAGGGTCCTGAGTTCGATCCCCAGTACTGCCAAAGAAAAAAAAAAGATAAAGATGGTGAGTTGAACAAACACATTTTGATACTGCCTGAAAAGCCACTAAAATGACAAGCATAAACATTACAAGGTTGAAGGGAGAATGAGAGGAACAAAAAGTGACAAACTTCAGAACATGGAAATGAATGTGTGGAATGCAAAACAAAAATTAACCTACCAACAAACAAGAAAACCCAAACCGAAACAAACAACTACAAAGGAGTTGCCTTCCGGACAGCAGCAGAGAAAGGCAGGCAGCAGTCAGAAGCCTCAGAGTTTTAGTGACTACAGATACCAGGGAACACTGAGGAGGCAAGGAGGGAAAGAATCAGGAGGATCAGTAATCAGAGGATCTCAGTGACAGGATCCCAGATCTCCCTTCTGCTAACCTGAGAGACTGAAGGGAAAGGACATTCTCTGGCAGGGTCACACGAAGTGTCTGGATTCACAGAAATGTCAGTTAAAGAGAAGAGGGCAGATGCTACTGGAAACAAGAGGATGAAAGGCAAATGAACCCAGGGATGTGCAGAGTCCTGGGCCCTTTGCTTCCCTTGACTTCTACAATGGTGGCAGACACCAGCATTGTCACCTGTAGAGGAGAATCTGATCAGTTCAGGAGAAAAGTCCACTCCCCAAATCAAAGCCACTGACAGTGACCCAGATTTTTATAACTCAGGGTTTCCATTCAATTTTGTAGAGCTAAAATGTATTATAAGCAGATGGCTAATATCACTAGATATGAGAAAGCTTGTAATATGAAAGATAGAAAGCAATATAAGCACATCTATATACATACACACAAATGAGAGAGAGAGAGAGAGAGAGAGAGAGAGAGAGAACACTTGAAGAAGATGAAGTTGATGGGTGTTCTGCTTAAATTAAGGAGAGATTTTGATACGAGGTAGGAAGTCTAGGCCTGTACTATTGATAAATACATTAAAAAAGAAGGTAAATCACAACATCAAAGAATTATCTACTCAGATAAGATTCAAAATGGAAAATGCAGCAATACCTTGTCTCTGAATAAAAAACTGTCCAAGGACTTGGGGTTCTAGCTCAATATGATGCTCTGAGTTCAATCTCCAGTACCAGAAAATAAAAATTAATCACCTCAATATTATGTGTTAGTATTTGCTAGACATAATGGTGCACATATTTCATCATGTTCTGATACTAGCATATTTATATTGAGAGGATGGAGATCAAAGGGTAGAGATGTGTGGAAGGGATCAGGAAGGTTCACCATGCCAGTCCTGGGGGCTGATGTAGGGGTGGATTTCACAGAGTCCTGATCTGAGCAGATCCTGTTATGTTAGGGCTACAGAGAGCTGGGATGTTCCTGGACTTGTACAGTGGGAGTGGGGAGGAGGACTAAATATTCATATTTTGTAGTAGATAATTAGTTATGTTGACTGAAGCTAAAGATATTTATAATGAAAACATAGAAACATTAATGTGATTTAGAGATACAGAGGTAAATATCAAAAGACCAGCATGAGCCATTTGGGCGAGTCTCCTGGGAGATGGGAAGAGGGAGACGGAGTGCTGCTCTTCCCCTTTAGTGGAGCTGAGGACTCTGACTTCATGTGTGTACACCATGTAGACATATAATTGTAATAAAAACAAAACCCTTAGAATGAACTGCTCTATCTTCCAGGTAGCAGTGCATATTTGGATAGAGCTCAGAGAGACAAGTCCCCAAATTCCCAAATCTGTTACTTTGACTTGCTCTGAGCAAAGGAGACAAACGTGCAAAGAATTAGGAACGTGTTGTCTCAGGCAGAATTTTTCTTTTAATTTCAGTTAAACTGGGGATGATTAGGTATAGAAAAGAGGAGGAAACCTGACTCACTTATCTCTGTTTTGGTAGCAGAAAATTCCAGTTGCAATTGCCTCAATCCTGTTCTTTAGGATGGTTAAATCATTTGGGGCTTTGGCAAGGTTCCTTGAGGTCAAATACGTCTGTAATTGAGTATTTCGTGCCTGCTGAATGAAATCTCCACTTCCACAGACTGAAAGGTGGGTAGTTTTTCAGTAGAGTTTCTTTAGTAGAATTATAATAACTACCAACTAGAATGTATGAACATAAAGTAAACCTGATATATTTCCTCTATAAAAGCTTGTGGTTGGAACCTAAGGATTGAAAAAAGGAACACATTGTAATAAAAAGTAATTTTGAACACAAATACACAATTCTTGGGAAATAAAATATTTTACTTTTTACTAGTAACATACAGTATTGTTTTTTATATATGTTATTGTTCTTAATGATACTACTAAAGATAGGAATAAATGCATTTTCTCTCTGAAAATTTTGATAAGTAGATATTTTTAGCATTTTAATCATGGAATGTGGTTATATATATAGTCTGCAAACTCCATACATTTATGTAGCTATGTTATCTTAAAGTTATGGACATGAAGAAATTCAAAATAGGAACTATGCTGGAACTCAGTCAGCCACACAACTCTTACAGGGGCTCACTGTCTTCCAAGGACCACTACAGGGTCACTCCCATGACTGTGTGGCCTGGGGTCGGACCCTGTGCTTGCATGCTTAGTATGCTGATGTCCTGGCGCAGGAATACAAGCTGTATTTCCCACACAGAGGCTCACTCCCCAACCTGGAGACCAGACACAAAGGCTAAAGGCCAGTTGATAATAAATAATTAAATAATTCTAAAGTCACACTGATTCTCCTTCATTTGGCCAAGATGGGGTATAAGTGATCCAATTTGTACTCCTTCAAGAAAATGAAAAAAGTGAGCAAAATATGTGAAACTGGAGTTTCCTGTATTAGGCATTGGGAAGCATAGGACAAGGATTCCAGAGAAAGAGGAAACAAGCAAGTGTAGCCCTATGGTTAATCAGCATGGAGAGTTTCTGAACCACTGCACTGGGAGAAGGAACCCATCTGGAGCAAGAAAGACCCCTGTGTTCAAAGAGGGCAGATGACCAGAGTCCATGTAGACCAAGGCGTCTAGAGTCCATATCCTAGTCCTATCCAGTGCTAGGATAAAGCACTGGATAGCAGAAAGCTGCGGACAGATCTACAGAAGATCCCTCTCCAGGCTTCTTCCAAGTGCTTATCAGCACATGTGTTTGAGAAAATTCTCTGCAGTTGAGAGAAAAACCACATAAAAGGAGGAAAGGGAACAATCCTTGAGGCTCATGCTGGGTCAAGAATAGTGCTGTTCACTCCAGGCCAACTAGAAAGCCTAGACTTCACAAGCCAGTGAGTAGCGTGATCAGAAGGATTATATTAAAAATACTCAGTTCTTGCCTAGTAAAGCTTAAAAGCAAGGCTCAGAAGAGTCAAACTATTGCTAGATAACCACATCTTATTCAAACCTCGTTATTTATAGGAATCCAAAAATTATACAACATTCAACAAAGAAATGTGCACAGTTTTTGGCATTCAACAAAAAGGTTCCAATCATGCAAAGAAGCAATCCATGTGAGGAGACAAGTCAATTAACAGGCTAGATAAAGAAGGCGAGACAATCGTTATGACTATGTTACACACGCTGAAAATTTTTCAGGAAAGCTGAAGCATGGTAAGTAGAGATACGTAACATACGAAAATCCTAACTGAACTTTTTAAAAGAGATAATGTGGAGGACAAAAACTACACTGAGCGTGAATAATAGCAGACCAGGCATCGCAGAGGAAAACATTAGGGAACCTGCATAGATTAGCTCTATGAACCTATAACAATAGAGGTGATAAAAATGTGCACAGAGTGAACAAAAGGGCAGGATATTAGTGAGCTAAGGACCTCTGGGACATCACCAAGTGGCCCAACGTATGTGCACTTTAATTGATATCCCTGAGCGACAAGGGAACATACATGCAGAGCAGCAAGAGAGGGAGGAGGTGGGGAGGGAGGGGAAGGGAGAAACGAAGGCGAGAGCTGGAGAAAAGAAGTGAGGGTAGAGCTTCTGCAGAAGGGAGGAGGAAGAAGGGTTGGAGGGAGGAAGGACGATGGGAGGGAAGGGGGCGGAGGAGAAGATGTCTTACGTACGTGTACAAACTCCCCCATGGTACCTGCAATAATGACATAATGGAATGTGAACTAATAAAAGTAAAAACAAAAAAAGCACTCTAGCTAATGCAGCAACAAAGATATAGAATGAAGAAGCAGTACATAGGGATGCTTTTTTTTTCATAGAGATGTTTTTATGGCAGAATTTTAAGCCGTCTGGAATCAGATGTTCCCTGAAACAACGATAAACCACACGTACAGTACAGCAGTCTCCCCTTTCCAGTGGAAGATACACTCACAGACCTGCTCTGAGGGGCCTCAGACTAATCTGTTAAAGTGACATGGAGAAATCTCAGAAGAAATATTGGGAGAAAAAAGCAAGTTGTAGTAAAATAGGTACCATGTTTTATCATGTATATGATGTTTTAAAGTATGTGAGATATTACTTTGTGTTTTATAAACACATGAGTATATGCGCATGGTAGCTATACTATTAAAATATATGTGGGGAAAATCAGCGTGAATGTCAGAATAAACACTTCCTGTGGAGGAGGAAGAATGGCTTGGGGGGTACACAAAGAAAGAACGAACCCTATCTGCAGTATTCAGGGTCTTAAGTCTGCAGCAGATGTGAGGATGGTTGGATTTGGTAACAGTGTTTGTCACGCCGCGGCTGTACACTTGCAATGCGTTGAGCCCTTTGTAACGAACACACAGCAATCGCTTCCCCCACCCCGAGTCCAGAATGGTTTCTCTGCAGCTGTCTCCCTGCAGGCCAGGGCACCAGGGCAAAGCCTGGACACCCTTGTGCAGCTCCCGTGTGCACAGCTGCTGAGGAGGGAAGGTCAGCAAGTGAAAGAGGGACATTTGCTGGCTTTTACCCGAGAAAACCCCACGCAAGTAAAGTCCTGTTTTAGGAGCTGTCATTCTAGGTGCTCACTGTCAACCTATTACCTAGTATTTGCAGTAAGGTATTTTAGTGTTTTCAGTGAGATTCAGGCAAAATATTGGAGGTTTAACTGGTCTTTCTCTCCCTGTCCCTCTTTCCCTTTCTTCTTCCCTCCTTTCCTGCATTTCTCCTCCCTCCCTTTCTCCGTTGTTGCCTCTTTCCTGCCCCTCTCCCACTTCCCCTCCCTCCTCTTTCTAGCTTTCCCTCCTCTTTTCCTTTCTGTCTGGCTCTTTCTCTTCTACTTTCGTTGCCAGCATTTTTGGCATAGCTGCCAGTTTTGATTCATTTCATACAAATATTTTTAATTTAAAGCCCATAAGGGAGTACTTTTCCTCGTTCTTAGGACCTAAACGATGAAAGTAATTTATGAAGTGGAGCATTCCCAAGTATTTCCCAAGTACTGACAATGTAGTCTATAGTAGATTTAAAATTTTTACTTTATTCTGAATTTTACTAAAATTATATTTACCATTTACTTCTTGTTTATATATAATTGTTTCCATAGGTTATATATTTTAGCATATAATTTATTTTTTAAACAAAAATGATTCATTTCTAAACCTAAGTTATAATTATGCATGAAGAAAGCACAGTGTAGTTCATCATAAAAATGTGGCTGATGTCCAGAAAGGCACTCTGAGCTGGGAGAAGGGCTTTGAGTGGAAAGAGACTGAGGTTCTGGGGTTGGCTTCGCTCTATTCTGAGTGTGTGTTTTAAGCCAATTAACTGCTTTTTCTCCTCTTTTTCTCACTGGTAAAATGAGAAGGATGGACCTTCTAAAATTCTGTAAGGTTAATATTACTTGTTTTGTTCCTCTAGGATCCATGTCCAGCCCCCTTTCTTGAGCTGTCACACGCCGGGTGGGTAGGGACGTGTCAGTATATAGGAGTCACCAGTGTGATCCCAGCAGTGATCCTCAGTGTGCTCTGCTCTGAATAACACACAGCAGGATGTGGGTGAAGCTTTGTTGTTAGGGCTGTTGCTAGGGTAGAATTCCAGGGGGAGCTTTCCTGTCTCTGGTGAGCTGTTTACTGGATGATATTTTGACTGGAACCATTTTCTACAGTTTTTACTTTTCACACTAAGAAAGAAGGAAACATATGTTATATTGTTTTCAAAGTTTCAGAGCCCAAGGAAAATGTGATCAACCTAAATTCTGAACTCAAGTTCATGAGAAAGGGAAACATGGGCTATATGGTTCTAAGGTTATTAAAACACTACATGCAACTAATTTTGAAAGTTTTAAACTTCACAGTAAGTAAAATGAGTAGGAAAATGGCTCAGCATCAGGCCTACTGTCTGAACATCAGCCCAGCGCTAAGGACTAAGTGACAGATACATGGAACAGACATCATATTTATATTTTCTAATGTTCTGGTAGAAAACATCTGAGAAATATAGGTCACATTTGTCCCTTTGCAGAATTCCCTGTGGATATGATTGACCCCCAAATCTCCCATCCTACTCAAGATCCAGGAAATCAAGATATCTGGGTAGAACTTCCTTGAGTATCTTGACAAGGCTCCTGGAATGAACGGGAGGCACATCACAAGCTGGTGTCATGCAGCTGACCCCCTTCAGGAAGGAGCAGGTGACCTCCAGAATCTGAGGTGCTTAGATGCCCTTGTTTTAATTCCAATTGCATGGTAAGCAAAAATTCCTGGGAAGACGTCCCACTAGATTGCCAGTGTCACTGGGCTGGGACTATATCTCAGTCACTGCTGTGTCACTGGAGTTTAGCAGGGGGTTGACATATTGTGTCTTTACAAGACGTGGTCAAAAATATAGTGAATTCTGCTCCCTAGTGCTCCAATGCAAAGTCAGGCTTGTTAAAAACAGTATAGTTTGTCCTTACCCACCTTATTTGCTGGATTGGGCACTATCAGACTTCTGGATCTTCCCCAAATTCAAAATGACTATGAAAAGTAAATATTTTTAATCAGTGCAGGACACTGAGGCAGCCATAAGAGCACAACTAAAGACATTTGTTACAGAGGACTTTCAGAACTACTTGAGCAAAGTGTCAAGGACACTGGGATAAGTGTGTTGGAAGTGAGGACTGTTGTGGGGTAGATTAGTTGATAACGTGTTTCATACTGTGAGAAGTTTTTCTAAAAAATTTAAACATTTGTCCTATTTCTTGACCACACTTTATAGTTTATCCCTTACTAGACTGTATTATTTCATGTAAGTAATATTTTATTTTAGTAATATGCATTTTGTGTGAATCTTCTAACAACCTTATAAGGTACATGTTTTACAAGTTTCCTGTTTACAGAGGAGGGACTTGTATAAATTTGTGTGTAGGTCTCTCTCCCTTGTGTTCTGTCCATGTGTCTATGTTCTAGTAATTCAAAATTCAGCTTTGTACACACTAGCGTTGATGCGGGGCCAGCCATGCTGACTTGACAGCACGGTGTTATGGGTGACTAAAGAAGCTGGATAACCTGATAAGATAATTTGATAGATGTTGGAATGAGACTGCAAAAAGGAAGAACGTAGTAAAAAATTCGAGTCTAGCTTTTGGCAGAGAAGAAACCAGTCAGTTGAGAAATTTGGTGGTGATGGGACTGGAAAAGTTTCTCTGCTCTTTGTTGACCGGGGTTCATATTTTCCAAATGCCTTAGGACAAGAGCCCTTTTTGTTTTATCCTTTATTTTGTCAAATTCATGGTCTCCTTGGGTTTATAGTTCTGATTATTTGTATTATACATCACCTTAGCAACTAAGAGGGACCATGTCCACATGGTCCCTCTTTCCACAGAGCTTATGAACCCTACATAGTCAGTACTAGATAGGGTTCAAATGCTTATTCCATTAGTGCTGAATACTTTTGTTAATATCTTCTGGCTGACTTTTAACAGAGAATTTCTCTGAACCAATGTGGTTATACTATACTTTTTCTCAGTAAGTTTCTCTAATTAGCGTAGGACCATTACAGTGACTACTTCCCTATACCCAAAGGAAAGAAACTGCTATTTACTGTGACCACATGTTCCAGATTTTTAAAAACAGTAACAATTTTATATAATTATATTCATTTCAATTAGAGATTCATTGTATGTCAAATAATCATCTAATTTTATGTCCCTTTGGGACTCTAACATGAACAAATTTGCATATAAAAACAGTATGATTTAACACAAAATAAGATGAATGATTTATATGAAAAATCACATAAATCATATACTCATATAAATGATTTATATGAGAAATTATATAAGTGGGCAAAAATTAAATCACACTTAGTTACACATTTAATAAGCTCCAATTACTGAAAAGAATAAAAATAGCCAATATTAAATCTGTCTTGGCAAATTCAAGACATATGGTCACCGTACGTAATCTCGCACTTGGTAATGGATAAAGATGCATGTGGGATATATTCCCAGAAGAACAACTGGGTAATAATGATCATTGGATTAAGTTTGATGATCCAGTCAGAAAGAGAACTAAAGCAAACCATTACAAAGGCTACTCAATTTCAGAAAACTGAAACTGCACAAATTTTATTACAGGAAAAAGACTCCAAAGGGATTAATTTAAAAATATATAAATAACCTATAGAAAATGTAGAGCTGTTTTAAGGAGGACCTTCTTTTCCACAAAGGATTGAAAGGCAGTGATTTCAAAATCCAAAAAAGACGCACATAGCTAACTGGATCAGTGAACAAGGCCACTAGAGGGGAAAAGAGTGCACAGGCCAGGAAAAGACAGTCTGTGCAAAAAGGAAAGAGAAACAAACAAAATGCTGTGGGTAGTTCGGGTTGTGTGGGAGGAAGTTAGCATTATTTTGAGTACAATTATTGTCCAAAGACTGCATTAGGGGGTCTTAGACATATTTTTAAGTTTTAATTCTCAGAATTATCTTTGAAGGCAGGTAATACCTTCAATGCTCATTGCCACCCAAGCTATGGGACTAGAATTTGAATTTAAATCAGTTAACTCCAAAGTCCACAGTCTTTCTAAGACATCAAACTTCTTGTCTACTTGGACTTACAGATGCTTGACTCTTTATAGCCACTTCTTTGTTTAGTCTCAGGAAAAAGATGATGAAGTATTGTTCTTTATTTTTTTATAGAGGCATGTTTATTTATATAATGTCACAATTTTAATTCTTAAAACTCTTTCTCCCTGCAGGATAGTTGGGATAATTGTACTGCTGATTTCTACTGGTCTATTGAAAGGAACAGTCAATGTTTAAAATTTTTTTTCTTCTTTTTAATTTTTTTGACCAATCATGCATGCTTATATCTGGTAATCTGAACAACCAATTTAAAGATAACAATATGCAATGTAACAACCATTGTTGAACACCTATCATCTTGTTTAGTGAAATTCTGTATCATTTCTAATTTTTATTAGTTTTTATTCGCTTTAAAATAAAAAAACTGTTTCTTTTTACCTGAATGTTCCTTTATAAAATTTTTAGTTTTAATGATAAAAACAATATTACACACAAAACAAAGTTAAAAAGAAATAACAGAGAAAGACTGAGTTAATCACATCTGTTTTAGAATAGGACTTTTAGCTGGCTGACCCCAATAATAAATTTTAACCTACTTTAATAATATGGCCATGACTGTGACTCCAAACATGGCCATGCCATAGATTTACCTGTGCACTTTATAGCATTACAGAGTTGTGAGTCCCTAGCTGGAGATTTTATTTCAGTAATTCTTCAGGGAGATGGTGCTTTCTCAATTTCCTGCTTTGTCTAAGTCTCAACTTTTCTCATCTGCAAAATAGAAATGAAAACACGAATTGCACATTAGAGCTGTGACATGTGAGATGAAGGACATAAAGCACTTTGGAAGCTCTCAGCCATCAAACCCTGACAGTGTTTACTATTTACAACATTCGTCCGTCTTGTTTTATGGAAATGCCCTTTGGTCATTTGTAGTGCTAAATGTGATCTTCACTTCTTCCACATTTTTATTTGCTTTCAGTTTTGGCTTCTTTCATTTTTTATTAGTGTATGTTTCTAGGACATAATCGCTGCATTAATTTGGGGGAACTGGTGCACATACCATTTCATGATCATTTTTGCTTCCCTATCTTCCCTTCTACCATCTTCCCTGGTCTCCTTCTCCAAAACGATCGCTTCCCTGTTTCCTACAACCTCTCATTTATTTTACTCTTTAATTAAGTTATAGTTTGGGTTTCTTGTATAAGAGAAACCATATAATATTAACATTTTTATTTTAAAGAGAAAAGAAAACAAAATAACAACAAAAAGATAAAAATGAAACAACACAAAAACAACAAAAAACGATACAGAATTTCAAAACAAGATGATAGGAAATTAGCAATGGTTATTATATTACATATTGTTATCTTTAACAAAGTTGCTCAGATTACCAGATGTAAGAATTCAAGATTGATCAAACAAATAAGGAAAATAAGAAATACTTTTAGAAAACATTAGAAATAATACAGAGCTTCACTAAACGAGATGGTAGGAATTCAACAATGGTTGTTATATTGCAGATTGTTGTCTTCAAATTAGTTGTTCAGATCACCAGATATAAGCATACAAAACTGGTCAGGAGGGAATACTAGCTTTTACAGTCTCAAAATCCATTCATTTTTCTGAAAATATTGTGATTTCATTCTTTATTTCTGAATAAAATTCCTATATAGTATCTATTATATATATATATATATATATGCCAAATTATCTTAATCCATTCATTTCTTGATGGGAATCTAGGCTATTTCCAGAGCTCAGCTATTGTGAATTGTGTGCTATAAACATGGGTATCTGGTTCTGAAATCCACCCCGTTATAGAGCATGAGGCTCATTTTCTCCAGGCTGACTGGCTGCTGCTGAGGTGCTATCACTGGGGATGAACACGAAACCCTCCCTCCCTCACTCAACTCCTTGTTATGAATTCATGACCACAAAATGCAGATGTTTCATTACAATAAGCCTTCTCCAAGTGATCTTCAGTAGTGGTACAAGCAGTGTCCAGTCTCCCCAGAATTCTGGGGATCATTTCCTTGTGCCTTGGGTGCAGCCTCATGTCCCTCATGCCAAAGCCCAGACAGAATTCTCAAACAGCATTCTCACCCAGACACTAACCTAGCCAGAAGGAGTCCCCCAGGGTTTACTTTGAGGACTTAGTCACATGAAGGTAAGTAAGGTCAACCGGCCTTGCCTTTTGGGGCATGAAATCAGAATTTCCTATTCTTTTTAAATTTCTATTTTTTTAAAGTTTTAAAATTTGCTTTTGTCTTTTTCGAGACAGGGTTTCCCTATGCAGTTCAGGCTGGCCTTGAACTCACTTTGTAGCCTAACCTGGCTTCAAAATCTCATATTGATCCTCCTGCTACAGCCTCTGGAGTGCTGGGATTACAGGTACATTTATATTTTATTAAATAACACATGGATGTAGTTTACTGTCAGATATTACTAAAACATTTAAATTGTCAAATTCCCTTGATCTGTCCAGGGACCCCTACTTCCACTATTTCCACTTTTTTAGGTTATTATTATTATTATTTGGTACCGGGAATCGAACTCAGAACCTCATGCTTGCCAGACAGGCGTTGTGCTGCTGAGCTACATCTCCAGCCCTTTAGAAAATTCCGCATAGTATACAACTATCTTTTAGTTTTTAAATTTTAGATAGTACATGCTGATTTTTTTTGTCAAATGGACCACAAGCACCTAGCACTTAGTCCATTCCCTGCCCATCTCCATTTCCCTGCTTCCCCTGTTAATGTATTTGAGATTTGATTTTTGAGCATTCAGTGTGTATGCTAGCATGACGTCAGTTCCTAGATGACTGCAGTGTCGTTTGTGCCCAGCACTGGCACGTTCAAGGAAGCCAGCGTGTGACAACAGAGACGGACGTTGGAGTGACACAGCTGCAAGCCAAGGAGCTGCAGTGGCCCCAGAACCAAAAGCAGCGGGGTGAATTCTCCCCTTGAGCTTCTGAAAAGAGTCGGGCCCTGCTGGTGCTTCGCCTGCCAGTTTCCACCCTCCACACCCAAGGAAGAATAGGTTCGGGATATTTTAAGCCACTTCGCTTGTGGTAACAAAGGAGGCAGCCCTAGGAAAATAACACAGTCCCATTGACTCGGCCTCTGTAATCTCTCTCCGTATTATCCCTGTGTGATCCAAGTGTGATGTTCTTAGGTGAAGCCCCGTTATTTCCTACCTGGGTTACTGCAGTGGAAATTTACTTGTTTATGCTAGACCTGCTCTTGCTTTATTCTTCCACTGCGATGTGCTACTTTCTCAGCTCGTAATTCTGCAAACTGCTTCAGTGTTCTCTGTAGTGGCCTATTATACATTGAAGGCTTTCAGCAGGGACTACATTCAGCAACGTCTATGTCTACCTCTGATTTCTTTTTTTTTTATTTTTGTGGTACTGGGGATCGAACTCAGGACCCTGCGCTTGCTAGGCAAGCACTTATTCCACTGAGTTATATCCCCAGCCCCTACCTCTGATCTCAAAATAGCAACTCTGGTTGGACATAAGCACGGGGGAACCCGCTGAGGAACCCTGAGCCCCGATTACTCAGGTTCCCTGGACGTGGAGACTGACACTTGGACAAGCAATGCAATCTGACATCTAGCTCTGTGGCTTTCCACCTCCTGGGCTGCTGCCGCTAGTAGCTCCACACTTGTGTGTGAGGCATGTCCTTCTGAGCAGAACACGATTGTTGAAGGAGTCAGAACACCTAGGGCAGCTGTCTCAAACTGGCCAAACCTGGGGAGGTTACGCAGGTTGTCTTCTCTGCAAAAGAGGGTTAACCCTACTGATCACGCATCCTCCACACTCCGGCTGAGATGAAGGTGGCGATGAACGTGGACCAAAGTAACAGCCAGCGTTCACGGTACTCGTGTGCTGATACGTAGACTGTCTCAGTCCCAAAGCCGTGCACCGCCTCACCCTGTGCTAACAGTTCTCCCAGGCAAGGTAAGGGTTTTCTGAATCTGATCTGTAGGTGATAGTAGCTCCTTTTGGGCAGCTAACGTGCGTACCTATGGATATAATGAGGATACACTTTAGTCTTTTTGCCTAATTAGTAATTGCAATAGCCAACATTAACTGAATAATGACTGTACTGCAAAGTGTGCTAAGGAACTCACTTGCTTTGCCTCCAGCTAATTCTTATCAAATTTATTTATTTATTCTCCATGTCTTCTAGGCCCCCCATTTTGGTACAAAAAGCACCCCCCAAAAACTAATAGTAAGACTCTGATGTCTTGGAGCATCGTCACTGTTATCTCCCCTTTACAGAGGAGTACTCCGAGGTTTAGCCAGCTTAGATAACTTGCCCTCAATTATACAACTAGTAAATGACAAAAGGCCAAACCCTATTATTCTGCCTGGGTGAAAAGCCCATGCTTTTGCTGAGGAACCACAATTATATCTGCAGTGTCACAATGCAAAAAGAGAAATATGTGGAAAACCAGGATATAGGCATCTAGTTGCTAATTGAGTGTTCTGTGTACTCAGTTTCTTGATTCTACAAAGGAATTGTTAAAATATTTCTTTTCAGCTTATAGATATTACTATGTAATATTCCAGCTATCATTTAAGGGTGGCTTTCAAATATTGGAAATATAGCTATTCTTATTTAGGGTTAGGAGAGAGAGAATTTAAACTTAAAACTGAAGGCAAAGACAATGTTTACACTCTTTCTGCTCTTGTGTGAAATTTGCGTTTCCCCCCACCTTTAGTCCTTGTAAGCTATGCCTTGGTGAGTATGGTCTGAGTAATTCAAGCAGCATATTGTAATTTTGGGTGGCATTCCCTACAGATTTATTTCCTGGTCAGTCAGGTGGGACAGAAGGCAGATTAAGACTTAGAACATGTATTTGAATCTATAGTCAAATACAGGAGGAAAAATAAGAATTGCTTTATATGTCAGAGCAATAACTTCTTGAAATTGCTGGAAGTAACCACAATTACACTTGCTTGTTTTCCCAGAAAAGTGGAGCACAGGCAGCCTTTTCATTTTTTGATAAAAACCACACCAGAAATACCAGTAGTTATCCTTATTTTGGGGATAACCTTAATTTGTCCTCATTTGAAGCGTTAAAATTTATGAGCAGTGTTAATGGAAAGCTTTTTAGTTTAACTATGCAGTTGCTATCTCTTTAACCTCCAACCCCACCTCCATGCAGGGAAATCCATCTTCAAAGCTTTTAGAAGAAGGAATATATTTCATGTGACTATTCTTTTCCCTCTTCCCTCATATTATTACTTTTTCTTTTTTTTTTGGCCACTGTTCCATTAATAGCATTAGGATTTTATTTTCTGATCTAACAGAGGAAGAATCAGGTCCATTATATCCGGTAATTTATCAGTTTTTCTATCACAAAGAATTTTTTTTCCCTCTCTCTGGGTTTCTGGCAGCTCAACTCACCCTGCCAGGGGGAGATGGAATGCTTTATTCTTTTGAAGAGTTCACATCAGAAGAGATCACCACATGCCTCTAAGATTTCACCTCATGAGAAATTCCCCTTCAAATCTGTGGTTTTGCCTCTTCCCAGGGCCGTTTGAATTCTATAATGGCGTCATGTGTTGGCTGTGGAGTGGGCCCCCTTTGAAGCACTTACAGATGCTTTGAGTTTCTTTTGAAAGAAAAAGGTTGGTGGCGATGGTGGAGGAGGGGTTGGAAATCCTTGGGTAGCCAGAAACCAGTCTCTGAATAATTCAGGGCACCCTGTGGGGTGCTGCTAATATCAAGCCTGCTGAGGCTGCAGGGACTGTTAGTGTTGGTGTTTCTGGGCTCTGGAAAGAGTGACTGAAGGGGCAGCAGTAGGCCCCTCTCCTGGGCACCAAAGCACGACAGGCTTTCTCTAACTCTGGCTGTGCTCTTGCTTGACCTAGGGAAGTCTCAGTACATCCCATCTCCCAGATGGTTCAGCGTGCCAAGAAAATGAGAACTTCTGATTGCAGAGACTAGGGATGAAAGTCTTTCTAGCACACATCCAGGATAAAGAATTCTTGGTGTAGGCCCAGCTCATTCTGGGTCATGGTGCTGAGAAGGTTCTGGGAAAACATGGAAGACAATGGGCACCTTCCTGTCCCTCCACTCTCACCTCTCTTTCTTGGACCCTCTTTACATCACAAGCCTTTGAGAAGCACTTACCTAGAGAAGAGAAGAGGTGGTGGTCAGGATAAAGGGGCAGCTGGGGGGCACTTAGACCAAGTGCTGCCAGGTCTTCCAGTGGCTGAGCACAGCCTGGACTGTGCTGAAGTGGATCATCTGTAGAAGTGATACAGGAAAATAAAACTCTCAACCTGAATGATATCAGATGAGTTCGTGTTCTCTAAAACCAAAGAATGAATTTGAGGAACAATGCAGGTTAAGAGCAAAATATATTTATTCAGAGAAAGAAAGCTTCTGTCCAAGAGAGGGACAGAAGGGGGGCCCGAGTGGGTTACCCCCCGACTGTCTTTTCTAGGGACTTTTATAGAGAAAAATCATGAGGTGTGGGAAATGGACAAAACTATGGTCAGCCAATAAGACTACAGGTATAATTGTCCAGGTAAGACTGAGTAAACTGGGATCAAACGGAAAGCAAGTCACATAGCAAGAGGGCATGAATACAGATCTGGGGCTTTTCCTGTGGGGATCGGGCTAGTGACTCTTCCTGGCTTTTAGAAGGTGGTTACTTATTTAGAATATCAATCCCTGACATTTACACCTAGGGAGGTAAGTGGGTGTATTTGTTTAACCCCTTTTCTCTTAAGGTCTGGCCCACAGGTATCTTTTATGTTGGCTCCTTCGAGGGCCCGGCCCTGTCTGACTGCCTATAATATTTCTATCTAACTCAGCTGCCTCTAACAGGAGGAGCATCTTACCTCATGTCTCAGCATTTCCCTGGGGCCCCTGTAAGCAGGGGCTCCCTAGCAGCTCTGCTTCCTTAGTTCTGGAGGGCATTTCAGCCAGAGTGACTTTTGGGTGCCAAGTTCTTCATTCATGGCCACCTCTACCCGATACAACTCTACCTAGCACCTGCTCTTTCCTTTGGAAAGAGGAGTATTTGGACAGTCCTGCTGCTAGTGCCATAAAGACACGTTCAACAGAGAAGGAAGGGCCTGGAGAAAGTGACGAGAGAGGCAATGCTTTCTATTCCACTAGGCTGGTAGTCATGACATGAAGAGAGGAATATTTGATGAGAAAATCAGGAAATGTGTTTATTTGGTTACTGTGATTATACTGCGTATCTCAGGTTTACTGAGATATGTTTCCTGGATTGGAAATAATTCTTTATAGATTAAAATTTCACTAGAGAATTTCCTGGCACTGGGAAACAGGCTTTTGTATGCTTTCCCCAGCCCTTCTTTATGTTGTTGGTTTTTCTTGTCATTATCTCTGTTAGCAATTTCCCAATATTGAAAAACATATGCTGCAAGGAAACTGTGTAAGTACAAGCGGGTGGTGGTGAGGACTAGAGACAAACGTGTCCTTTAAAATTAACCCCTAATACTTTCTTAATAAAATGCTTGTAGAAAAGTTCACAGATATTGATAAACCATAAAATAACACAAAGTGAAAATCATCCTCCTGAATGTCCTGGCTGACATTTTCTCTCACTCCAACCTGGCAACAAAAATGGATTTGTATTCTGGCAGCTACTCAGTGACATACTTTTTTTAATACTAAAAAAACCCTGTATAAGTCTGGTTTTTCCCATCCTATGATTTTTAAAGTTTGTATAATATTCAGGAATATAGATGGTCTATAATTTATTTAATTGGACATTTAAGATGCTCTTTTTAAAAAAAAATCTCATGTTTCTCCTTTACCTCTAATGTTCTGCACTGAAGTCACTTGAACTCAATATTTGAGCTCATGAGTATATGCTGAAAATATTTTGTGCAGCTCTGGGGGAAAAAGAGAAAAAAGCCCAGTTGTAGCCACTGCTGCCTTTCTGTGGCACATTTTGTCCCACGCAGACAACTTTGCCCTGCCAAGGGGACTTTCATGCCTGTGGAGCTTGGAGGAAGGACATAGTGGTGACCTAGGTCGTGACCTGGCTGTGGCATACATGTGAAGTCCAGGGTAAATTTCTAAAAGTGCAATTTTGGGGTCAGAGGATATGAACATTGCAAATGATTTCTGTGTTTTATCTAGAGGTCCCTGGGGCCTTTCTGTCTTAAAATGAAGTGGACTGCTCTTCAGAGGGGACAGCGCTGTCTCTGTGATCTTTTCACCGAAGCTGGACAACCACCTGAGTGGCTGTGCTTTCAAATATGAAAGGTAGTTGGACTGAGTCTAGTGGGGGTCACTTTCTACACTCAGATTTTAGCATAAGTTAGCTTATGAAATGACAAAACAAACAAAAAGGCAAAAGGCAATTCACGGTAACGGCCAAACAGCAAGTGTTGTATCTGCTCTGCGGAGGGAGGAGGAGTGCGTGGGGCCTGGTTAGGGAAAGCTTCACAGGAGAAGAGAATCCTTCCCAAAGAAAAGAGAAGACATGAGCCGGGACTTGAATCACAAGTGTTCTTTGCAATTCCCTCTCCTTCAGGGGAGCCTGGGCTCTTCTCATCAGCAGCAGCCTGGGAAGAGGCAGGAGGGTGCCATGGAAGAGCCCAGGGGTTGCTCTGTGCAGGTGTTTTTGAAGGTTGTGAGTTGTTCACACTCAAGGATGGAAGCCCTGCCTGTGTTTTAGTCACTTGCTTCAGGTTGACCCCCACCTGATTACCTTCCCTGATACCTTCCTCTCCATACTGAGAAATTTAGAAAAATCCAAATTGTAATTTATGTTTCCCGTTTTTCACAAAGAGCTAGGCTGATGGACAGAAGTGCAAGGTACCAATTAGATCTGCAGTTCCAAGTCTCTGTTTGGCATTAGACTTCTCTGCAATTTGCTTGAGTTTGTACAACTCAAATATCAGATAACATTAAGGCTTACATTCTCCGTGAAAGGCTGTCCCCAGAATTTATTGATGTTTGCAGCATCTGATTATTCTATAGCCTGAGAAAGCCAAAGAGAGAATGTTGTATTTTTTCCCGTTGACCTTTGAAGAGTAGCATCCTGTGAACTTCTCCGTAAAGTCTGTGACCTTCAAGCATCTAAACCTTCAACTTTTCCACAAATTATGCCACCTTTCTCTCCAGTGTTGTTTTTAACAGATATTAGAGTGGCATCAGTGTGTGCTGTTGCTGAGGGGGCAGTGTGGAGAGGAGCAGCTGGCTGCACTGCTCTGCCCTCCCTTGATGGCCTCTCACCCATGCGAGTGAAGTACTGGCTGGCTGGGGGTGCTTTCAAATGAGACAGGAAACGGTTTAGGGTAAGAAATGCTTTTCAAAAATCATTCTCATGCCAGATGAAATCTCAGATCTTGCAATTTTGTTTGTTTTCTTCCCTCTCAGCTGTTTCCCTTTGAAGTCAAAGACTGCTATTTCTTTGTGCAAATGCAGCTGTGACTAGTTGATCATGGTTTATTTTAAGACAAGGAAAGAACTGGAGCAGAGAAATACCTATTGTTATTTGTCATCCATTAGCAAAATTCAAATGCAGCCAGTCTTGTTCAAATATGCAGATGAAGGTTCTATACATCAAGACACTAGGCGTGGGTGCCTTGCCCAGATGAATAGGGTGGTGGGGTGAGGAGGGGCACTTCCTGCCAGTCCTGAGGCATTCTGACCACAGTGTAAGCCTGGGTGTTTGCATTATCCTTTCTTATCCATGCTATGCCTAGTTTAGAGCTTTATTTTTGTGGGTCTAAAGGATTGCAGTTGTTTCCTAATAAGCTTTCTTTAGAATCTGTATTTCTGACCAATCTTTTCTGGGGATTATAGCCGGACAAATCCTGAAATGTCAAGTCAGTGCTATTATTTCTTTGTCTAAAATTTTTAGTGGCTCCATGTTTTCTATGGGATAAATTCTATTATTTATCATTTAAAATGTTTCTTAGTTGTCTACAACCTACACTTCCAGCCTTATCTCCCAGTTCTTTCTAAATCACTTACCACCACCAAAATCATGTGCTTAACAGCAAAGCATCATGGGACCAAGTCCTCAAGCAGTATGTGTCAGCCAGAAAGTGTGTGTTGGACTGCCACCCATGGGGATTCTCATGGGATGCTTTTCCTGTGCTGAGTTAATTTACTCTCTATTTGTATCACTTATAGATTTTTAAGGATCAATGGGCCTTTAGCATTTCTCTCTGATCTTTCAGCTCTATAGATGAGAGAACTAATGGTCAGAGAAGAAGTAGATTACCCAAAGACAAAAATAGCAATGAAAATGGCTGCTATGCATTGATAACTTTTATACAAGGGATGATCGAAATATATGCTAAATGTTTAAATTTTTAAAAAAATCATTACTAGAAAAGACACGTTCGCATTAATCACCCCCAAAAACTTTCCCTTACTTGGAACACACTTGTGCAATTATTTTTGCTGCTTCCTAAAGCAATTTTGGAAGTCCTCCTTAAAAAATACAGTGATTAAAAAAATCACTGTGATTAAAAAAATACAGTGAATTTTGTGTGATTACAAAAATACAGTGTGATTAAAAAAATACAGTGAATGATGTGGTCAAGTGCTGTCCAGGGCAGGCTCAGAACACTACCAGTGTGTCTTCATCCTTCTTATTTAACGGACCTGGTGTCACGTAACTTCCGGTTCTTCCCAAACTCAAGCTGACTGTGAAAGGTGAACACTTCAGATGGATTCAGGACCTGCAGGCAGCTGTGAGAGCACAGGTAAAGACAGTCACAGAAGCGGAGCCGGGGCCTACTTCAGCAAGGAGCAAGGACAGAGAGATACGTGTGTTTGCAGCCAGTGGAAATATTTTGAGCAGGACTCATGGCAACGTGTCTTTTAGTACAACAAATTTTAAAAAGTTAAGCATTCACCATCTATTTTTATTACCCCTCTACTATTTTGTTGTATTTGTGGATGTTTCATATTTATGCAACTGCGTTCATAAGCTTCTTAGTGACCTTATGTCATCACCCCGCCCCGTAGAGATTGTTAACACGTGTTAGTGCTGACTCTAACTCAGAACTTGGGGATCCCGTGTGAGTGGATGACGCTCTCAAAGTCCAACCTCTGGTACAGATACATTAGTAGTGTGCTTTCCCCCCTCACACACACAAACAGGCCCTTGCCCATCTCTTGCTACATCTGAACATAAGCCTGCACTCTTCCGACCCTTGTCACACAGAGACTTCTGCCAGGGTTATGCCTCCATTTACATACACCTCAAGCTTATTCCTCCACCCTCAAGAGCTTAAAGACCTAAATCACTGGGGCTCTGTTTTCACCTGACCCACCCCCACCATAGTTCCCCATATTATAGTATTTATCCATCCCCTTCACCAAGCTTGTGCCTGTCTCTGGTCCTTAGTGTGTTTTGCATATATATATATATATATATATATATATATATATATACACACACACACACACACGCACACACACATACATATATGTGTGTGTGTGTGTGTGTGTGTGAGTTTTATCCTTCTGATAAGACCACAAGGTAGATACAAACCAAGAAGCAGCTCTCTCTGCTCTCTGAGACTGGAATCTGCCTAGTGGTGCCAGGGACAGGGGAAAACTGGTATTTTGTTTTCTTCTTGGAGGCTTTTCTGTGCCAGCACGGTGTGGGGCAGTGATACATTGCACCATTTCATCCTCACAGTAACCCTTCATGGCAGGGGATGAGGCTTTTTTGCTTCACTTAATTAAAAAGGGAAACTAATATTTCAAAGCTCCATAACTCACTCTAGCCATATAGCAGCTAAGAGGTAAGGTCAGGATTTCAGTTCATCTTCATTCTAAAATCCATGCCCAGTGCTCTCACACTAGGGTGCGTGCAGGGAAGAAGGCAAGGTCACGGGTCCCTGAGCTGTGGCTCTGAGTGCTGTGATCCCTCAGCATGAAGATGAGTGTAAGAACTCTGCAACGGGTGAGCCTAGTGAAGCCACAATATTGACAATAAGACAATCCCCGTGCTCCTGGGAGGTCAACCAAGAAAGTGGGCAATCACCAGGCGGGGGGTGGGATCAGGGAGAACAAGTCTTACCAATGAACCCCCATTCATTCTATGTGGGCAGTGTGGGTTGGCCTAGGAAGTGCCAGGACTACCTCAGGATTAGAACTTTTCAGAATTTACCCAACAACTGTGATCACCTCGTAACTGTGTGAGTAATCAGAGGCCCATGTTGATACATCTAGAAGTTTTCATAATTGCGCCCTTGGTGCTACTAACAGGTGAGAGGATATTGATGTATATATTGAAGGAATGGGGTTTACCTTTAGCAAATTCTTGTTCAATGTTTTCATTAACATCTTGAAGGGAGTACTGGAAGTTATGCCTAGCTTATATGACATGGGTATATGAGCTGGCACTTCTTCAAAGACACCCCACCACCTTGTTGGGGGCCATGATATAGTTTCCTTATTTTTGTAGGCATTAGACTTGTTTGATGGCTTTTTTTTTTAAATAAAAGCACAAAAACATATTAACAAACACACAAATTAGCATAAAAAATAGCACAATCACAACTGATCTACAGACAAGGTGACATGATCTCAACAGTGGTTATTGCTTTATCCATTGATATCTTCGAAGTGTAAATATATGAACCCATATACAGACATGCAAAATTGCTTAGACAATTAATCCTCTCAGCAACAGAAAAACACAAAAAACAAAAAAACAAAAGACAGAAAACAAAACATGCAAAAAAAAAAAAAAACAAACCACCAATAGTTGCTGCTTTGCATATTGATATCTTTGAAGTGTGTGTTCAGGATAACATATAGACATACAAGATTGATCAAATAACCCGTCATCAATTATTCCTTAGCATTAAGTGATATAATACAATAGTAGAACCATGTTAGCCCTCCTGCATATATGTATATTCATATATACATACATACATTTTTGTCTCTTTCTTTTCTCCTTTCCCTCATCCCATCTGTTCTTTGTTTTTGAACAGATTTCCTTCATG